>DWDT01004652.1:0-11062 GCA_018245595.1 Microceris scylla
AATGGGAGCATGTAAAAATATATACAATACATAATATGTATGTTATATTATATGTAATATTATAACACAAACGTTATTTTTACTTTTTTTGTCTGTCTGTCTCTCTGTTTGTTTCGGGTAATCTCCGAAACGGCTAAGTCGATTACGACGAGACTTTCGTTGGTAGATAGCTGATCTTATGAAGAGTAATATAAGCTATATTTATTTTGGAAAGAGTTTTAGGGTTCTGTACAAAATTTAAAACACAAAGGGTAATAAATGCACATGAATGAAATTACGGGCGTAGCTAATTATTGTATCTTGACGCCACGTCCTTCAAGCTGACGTACTTCTACTATTTATACTCTCTTTATATGATACACACATGTCTGTATATTTGTAATAAGCCCGTGGCGAGTAGATCACGCGCCAAGCAACATCAATATTGGCGAAATCGATTAGATTCGATTATATGACGGCTCGTTGATATTTTTAGGATGATTCATCGATATTTGCAAACCTTGCGGTGCCCCACGTTGTGTTATTGGGTATGAACAAGTTAGAGCTTATTGTTAGTCGCATTGTTGACTGGATCCTTGGTCGAGTGCTGGAGCGCCAGTGTGAGGTCCTGGGATCGTTCCCAGGGTGGGAACTGCTGGTTTTTTTTAACTTGAGATTCCAAGTAGTGGCTCGGAACCAGGATGTATGCTCGGTGTGGGATAGCAGGCTCACTCTTATTTCATGTGGTGACATATAAATGGAAAATTGTCTGCCTACCTCTCCGTGGAATTTTAGGCGTGATGTTATGTTGTTATAGTTTATTATTATAGTCGCTTTACGTTGAGGCATTCATAAAAGGAGTATATCTAAAGGCCACCATCATGACTAACTTCTTAGGGCTCATTTACTTTAATCAAAGTCGTATTTCAGTGGCATACATTGATTAAAATATATTTTATAAGCTAACAGTGTACATAAAATCTCCAAGATATTAAACTTAAACCGCCGACGAACACAAATCTATTAAATCAAATCTCTTGATGTCCCTTCTCAATTCCCTTCATAAAGACGCTAAAAATAACCGCGTTAGCCGTACGCGATTGACTCCTTTAATAATATAAATATTAGATCCATAATCCCATGGATCCACCCGCTAACGAGGTTTGCTCATACGTTTTGCATTCTTTTGTTTCAAACCTGAAACAAGGATTCGTCTTACACCGCAGCGTACTCGTACGACAGTATTGGGAAATTATTTCAACCACAAGTACTAATTGCAATCATATAGCAAATATTGTTATTATTTTGAATATAAATTATCTCTATCCTTTTGACATGCTTCTCCTATATTAATTACTCTTTATACTCACATTCCGGTTTAAGAGACTTGTGTCTATCCCTTCAGCCGTTATCAGATCTATTAACTAAAAAGTTTGCTAATTACACAATTCGATCATGTTTAATCAAGAATGTTCTGTTTTAACAATGCTATCCTAAATAATTATAAATAAATGTGTTTTTATGTCATAAAAAGAAAGTTATGAATAGCGAATGATATATTAACATTCACTAACCTTTAGTCTGCGAGACCCAATTTTATTTTATCGTATTTTGAATAGTATGACAGCTTTTTGAAAAACTCAAGTATTTCGATACTGTTCCTTATTCTCGTCCTGTTATGTGTGTCAACGAGACCATTATAAAGATATGTATATCCAATTAGCGTGATTACCTTTCTGATTGTCTAAAAGCGTTGAACAGAAGACTGAGGAGAAAAACATAATCTAAGAAATTAAAAGGCTTTATTATGAGAGAACTTTTAAGATTAGAAAGAAGATATATATTTTATAGCGTGTACGGTCATTTCAGTTTGATCATAGAAAATATAGTGTTTTATGCCTGTAATATATTATGTCTGTGACGACCCCACACTACAGTGTGACACGAAGTACGAACGCAATGGTCAAGAGAGTCGAAAGGGCTGTATATTTAGTCGTGCGTCATCCGTAGATTTGTTCAAGCCTACAGTGTATACACCTTCGACTTGCGTCAGCGTAATGCAAACTCACTGGAAATATACTACATGCGTATAACATAATAAGTGTATCTATATAAAAGTATCTTTATAAGTGTATAAGGGGCCGCGGGAGTCTTCGAAAACTGTATGTATATAAAGAGAGGAATGATTGTTAAGCGTTTCAGGTCCGTAAAAGACCCGGCATGATGATATAATAGTACTTGCTTACAGTAATAAGGTAGAATGTGGCGTAGGATCGAAGTAAAAGAACTTGGTTATGTATTCAGTATTTAAGAAATCATAAAAAAAAAATGTAATGAATTCATTTACTATTTTGTATTTGTTTTTTCCAGTAATAAGAAATTATTACAAAATAAAGTTTGCATTATTAAAAATTGTAACATAATATTCCGTCAAAACGCACGAAATGAGGTAAACGTGCCACAAATTAGTGAGTAGGGTGAAAACACACCGGTCTGCCCAGCTGCGCGCTCAGACTAAACACAACCGTCAAAATGACTAATCGCTTGGTAAAAAATAAATTATGGCCGTGGAATATAAACAATGCGCCTAACGAACCAGCGGGGCTGGTATAATTAGATCCCTGCCAGCACCACCAGTGTTTAGGTGTATTTCGTCATAGGGGTTAGGCAGTGTGGAATAAAAAAAATATTTTTATCTATGTTACGTCGAGATTGTAGCACTATAATTATATGTTAAGTTTAAAAATATATTTCACAGTATGATTTTTTTAACAGAACACAATGTAGTTTTCAATGCAGTTCACACTGTATTAAAGTTCTCTTGTCTTAAATCTAGATCTAATCATATTTTAAATGGTAATATTGTGCAAGTAACGTAACATGATTTCCATAGAGTTAGCAGATCAAAATATTCCACCGTCGACGTTATGTTCTTGGCACATTTGTTTGACAGTTTTTTCAAAGATTTTGAAATATTCATGTCGTGTCATTGTTACATTACCTTTGTTACCGTTAGTAAATACAGGTACATACCAATTTTTCATTTACCGAGAATCACCTTATTAGAAAGATTTAAAAAAATCCATTACAAAAATTAAATACTCATTGTAAAAATTGATAGCAATTTCTAGCCATATCCTTTCAAAATGTTCACATGCACTGAAGTTTGTATAACAAAAATAACAGTTTTTTTTATCTGTAGGTATTCTGCTTAGACTTGTTTTCCCCGAAGAATTAGGCAGAGGAATGTAGTACACTCCCACAATTCACTAATTAAATTTAACGTCCCACTAAATAACCAGTGAACGTATTCCATATACAGGGCATCAATCCAGACTCTGAGCTACAACTAAAATTCTAAGTTAGAAAAATCTGATATCACTGGACCCATAAATAGAACCTAGGACCTCTCGATCGGCAGCCACTCGTTCAACGAGAGAGTCTACACTTATAAAGGTGTCAATCTATACTTATGAAACATTAAAGTCCTGTCTAACCTTCGCAAACATGTTGAACAAACTGTGATACAATTTTTCCCCTTATTTATTATCAATATTGAAGCATATCCACAGATAAAAATGCTAATAGAATAACAGTGGCATAGATAAAAAACGCAGTTAACCTTTCAACTAGCTTACCGTATACGAGATATAACTAATTAGTACAATTTGACAGGTCATGACAAAATGGCCGCCACCACGTGTTAAGACATTATGTGTGGGGGTTATGGAGCTTCGAAGCGTAAAAGATTGATTTTGAATCTTCCACGCGTCGCGTGAAGTTGTTAGAAAATTATTAATGAATATTTTTATGCTTATTAGTTTTGTTTGGGCTATACATCTCTTCAGACATGAAAGTAGAAAAATAGGGATGGCTTATGTCACGAAATTTGTCAATATATAATTGTCAACATTAAACTTAGTCATAGCTTCATGTCTTCAATCAACATAAGCTTACTTAGAAGAGTTATTGTTTGCTTGTTCTCGTTTCCTTTCGTTAAGTGTTGAACTGATTAAGTGAAGATTGATTGATTGATTAAGTAAGTAAGCAGTGGGTGAACAAATGAAAACGATGCAGGAAAACATTATTTCAGGCTCGCCGCGAATCCGTATAAATTTATAATTTTATCTCAAGTACTTACATATGAAGCCCGGCTTTATATTTTTCTTTAAAAATTGGTTTTTTTAGTGACCTATAGCGTGCATATACTTAAAATAAATGTTTGTCTAAAGGACTAGAATTTAAGGTAAATAACCATCATATTAATTAAATGGGTAACAACTAAAACCAACATATAAAGACGTAATTAAAAATTACGTAGCTAGCACATGACTAGATATCCATTTGCTACTGGAAACAAATAGCAAATTTAATTAATGTTGCCAGCACTGTCATTACATTATTATGCTGCAGTAGATAGGTAATGACAGGAGCACAAGTATGGCCGATTGTCGGCCATATTGCCAATCATAATAATAGTGTTTTACGACAGCCTTGAGTTGCGTCTAACAGCCAGAGATACCTAATATATACTTCTTGCG
Source organism: Microceris scylla (assembly GCA_018245595.1). NCBI lineage: Eukaryota > Metazoa > Arthropoda > Insecta > Lepidoptera > Hesperiidae > Microceris > Microceris scylla. The sequence continues at coordinate 4,521 of DWDT01004652.1, forward strand.
TATGTCTTTATCTTATATCTAGTACATTCCAGTTGTGCTTCTCTGCAAATGTAGTAACTTTACAGCCATAACATCTCTTTTACACTGAAATATACATATTTTGAAGGACGTAAAACAGATGGGTTCAAACCAATATAAAGATGGGTGTGAATGTTAACTATTATGTCAACATGACGCGCCTGCGTTACGTACTTTGTGATGGACGGTACGTGTGAGATAATTGGCTATCGGTAAATGTTTTTATCAATTGCTGAACGTAAAACAATGTAATTGCTCTAAAGTTACTGAAAATAAGACAGTAGGGTTTTCAAAGTTAAACTTTTGATATGTAGCTTTTTCTTTAAATTATTGTTAATTACATATTTGTTGAAGTTAAAAATAATATTATTTTTATTATAGGAATTAAGGGCGCCTCTTCTATAATGCGTAGACTAATTTATCAAATTGCGGAAGAGTCTGCCAACGTAAGAATCGCCAATTTGAGCGACACGTTTGTACGGCGCTTAATCAATTGAGAATTTCGACCGTTATTGGCATTGACCTCGAATTCACTGTGTGAAGGTCGCTTACCACTCGTTCTATTAAACTTGTAAATGGTTTTTTGCTTATGGTTCTTCAATATACATTTCTACGGTTGGCGGCATGAGTTTAATTCTTTAGTGATTAGGGAACATTATACAACAAAATAGGGTCCAATGTAAAGAAAACGCAAATATTATATACATTTTTCAATAATCTGTTAAAATAATATATCTCATGCTGGATAAATTATTGGTTATAAATACTTCATAGCATACGATCAATTTTGTTTCAATTTATTCTGTTTTAAAAACCTCACGCTTTAAATATTTTTTTAGGAACGCGTACACTAACATTAGAAAGATTATTTGATATTTTGTTTTTTTCGTCGCAATTTACTTACCCGACGATGACAATAAATATATAAAACAAAGTCCGCTAACCCGCACTTGGCTAGCGTTGCAGACTGGGGCCTTATCTCTCTCATTTTAGTAGAGACAGTAAAATAATATAATAATAAGAGTTTAATGCATAAGAATGAAGAAACAACGTCATGAAACTGACTTGCTGACGGAGCAAGTGAAGCCATCAATAAATTGAAAAATTATACATTTTTATTTATATTCAGACAAATGCTAGTAACATGTTTATGTTACTTAATTGCCTTGTTAATAATAAAATATAACTAATCTATCACTCGCGGTAACGAATTAACCCCTTGATGTACCACTGAGATGGATATTACATGCTTCAACAACTAATTACGACGATCTGTTAGCAACGGAGGGTAGATTTAACTTTCATCGGAAGGGTTACCGGACCGTCCCATGTGCGGTGTAAGTTATGAAAGAGAAATTATGTGCGTTTTGATAGCGCACCATATAATGTACAATGGTTATTTAAATGTTATAGCCATAATTCTAGAAAAATCTATGTGTCTAGTAAGCGCGTCTAATACAACACTGTTATTGGACTGTTGTATAGCATTCCGGTTTATTATCAAACTAACATACAATGTAAACTCCATTTAACGCCACTCCACTTAACGACATAGTCCGTAAAACCTCGAAATTACTTGACTCTACATACAATAATACATTCTATGTTCTATCAGACCCACTCTAAATAACGACAACGTATTTAAACATTACAATATTTAAAAAAATATATACCGGCTTAACTCACGTATGTTTTTCGGGATGGCCCGACTGGCTTCGAACCCATACGAGTTCATAAAGTTCTCGCCGAGCGCAGTGAGGTTGCGGAGCCCGGCGTACTAAACTGACAATATCAAAACAAAATATTTTGATTAAAATATACTATAATCGCTCATCGCTTGTGAATTAAGGTTGTGTTAAGCGTGATGTCAAACTAATCTTGCGGTATGTGAAGGTTCTGATGAGGAGCGCTGGAAGGGGTTACCATGACTTTTTAATTTTATACTCCAAGGAAGGAAGTGGTTTAGGGCGAAATTTTAAAGGAACCACTTTTAGCGTTAAATTACATTTTAAGAAGAGGTTCGTTTAAATAAAATGTTAAATTGTTGTAATGAGTGGATATTTTTATAAAAAAGGCTAAACATTTTAAACAAAGGAGTGCTAGGTAAGAATTAATAAAAAATGTTTTTATAGTTAAAACTTAATATCACGCATGTAGTCACCGAAATGGTTGGCAGAGTAATGTAGTACACCCTTCACGTTTCACTAGTTACGTTTAAGTACCATGGAATACGTGGTGAGCCCATTGCCATACACCGGACACACATCCAGATTCCGGCTATTACTAGGAATTTCAAGTTAGAAAATTCTAACAAAACTGACACGCGGATCGAACGCAGCACCTACATTTGTAATTCTTTCTTTTTATAGTTAATAATTATATATATAATATTTATATCTTTAAAACCCGGCACGGTTAACGAAGAGTGTGATGAATGGAGAAGAAGAATGTCAACTCTCTAGGAATAGAGATATTTGGCACTCGGTGCTCCCTTCCTTGCCCAATGATCAGAGACCTGGCCTCTTGATATAACAATATTCATGTCTTGACCGTAGAATGGAACTAACCGTTACAGCCATTAATCGGAAAAATCTAAGCCATAAGACCCCAATGTGTTACTCTTTAAAAGGTACCCCATTGGAAGATCACCCTTATTTCCGTTAAGGGTGTATTTTTTAACAAATTTCGCGTTGAATCACACCCGAAGAATGCATAGCTAATTCTGTGGGGTTGGGTATGAAAAGGGATGATTTTTATATATTGTCATTGAGGGAAAAAAACGTCTAATTATGGGATGTGATAAAAAGTATAAATTTCCCTTGCCGGATATCCTCTACATTATAACTTGACTCATAGCACACTCTCAAACAATCTCAACGAATGTCACAGCATTTAATAACTAACCCGTTTCTAACAGGTAAGTCGTAAAACTTTATGGGTCCTTACGACCGTAGGACGGAACGTAGATCTTAGAATGTGTACAACTTGTAGAAGCTTTGTGAAGTTAAAAGTTTAGGAAAACTAATAAACATATACTAATGTTTTGTCTCGTTGTTTAAAGTCTTTTAACTGTAATGATTTTTTGAACTTGTTCTTTGTTGATTCCTTCATTTCGGAATGTAGCAGAATCTTAGATTCAGCGGACTGTTTGCTTTTGCGCATTTTGTCATTTATTTTGACAGATCATTATATGAAAGCTGTCAGTTGATTTGAAATATCGCTCAACATTAAAATACATTCAATGTCACTGACTTCGTTATTATAATTTAGGGCACATAAAGTTTACCAATTGATATTGTAACATTATTTAAAAAGTTGCTTATTTTACATTCTATTAAACAAAAATAGTCTCCGAGACAGTTATGTAGTTGTATAAGTGTATACATTTTTAAGTCATGTGCCATGTGCTCTTCAGAATAAGGATAGTAGTACACTTATAATGATGTAATCATTATTAAAATAAATATTAGACATGATTATTCGAATAGATGAAAAGTATTTTCACTGCGGTCTGAGCTGCCATTACAAAAAATAAAACGCGAGAAGGGTAAAAAATCGTGACGTCACAACTATATATCGTTTCTCGCGTCACAGTAATATCCTGGCTGAATACAAACATCACAGCTCGACGACAGTTAATAACAACTAACAATAATATAAACAAATACCTAACAACCGTTAAAGCTTTTCCCACGACATGAATATGTCTGTCTCACTCACTCGTATGAATATGTTTAAGTTAACAGCAAAACCTCTCAGTCGCACATATGTAGATTTCCATTAATAAGTGTAGGCCATTTGTAATAACTTAACTGGTTTATCAAATAATCATGCGGGTCCCAATGAGGCTACTTAAGGCCTCGAAAAACTTGATAAAGTCTATGGGAAGCGGGGATAGAAATTTTAAACAATAAATATTTCTTCTTCGTAAGTGTCAACCGTCAAATATTATGTTTTTTCAAGGTATAAACCGGCCAAATTATGTAGTATATTATCGGCTTTCGTATAACCCGCCCAAATTATGTGGTATTTTTTCTTGTTGCATGATAAATAATCCGTTCGAAATATTTTTTATTTATTTATAGCTGAGTATCAAGAACTACTAGATGATGATGATCACTAACTACTACATTTTTAGCCCTTGATTGTAAAAGTGCGTCATAACCTTGAAGATTTCATGTGGAGTCAAAATCCTCCCTTCTGGTTCGTTCTCTCTTATCCGAACAGTGAGTGATGCCATAATAAATAACAGAAATACAATCGATTGCTATATAAATAGAGATATCCACCCCTACAGTCAATTAGTTAGATACGCCACCCCCTGGATATTTTGACAAGGGGTGGGTGTATTAATTTTATTTTGTTTTTATGCGTAATATATTAACGTATGCAGAGAGAATCGTGGCTGAGAAAATAATATGTACTAGGTCCGTAGTTTGGCAGAGAAACCTTAACAATTCACGTCATATAATCTCGTATCTCTTGTTACTCCTAATCGGGGTTTTTAATTAATTTTCATTACATTACGTCCTCACTCCAAGTTTAAATTAGGATAGCGTCTTTTAGTAATTAAAATTAATAATAATAATAATCTCTCAGTTCTTCTACTTTAGAGGTAATAGTAACCAGACGGCCGATAAATTATGTAGTAGTGTAAACATATATGTAGGTACTTATATAGATAGTTATATATTTATTTGTTGCATACAAAAATAACTTTGTAATACCTACTCCGTAAGGGACTTGGCGTGAAGATATGTATGTATGTACGTAACTCTGTACATTTCATATTAAAATATTATTACAGCATGCAGTTAAATCAAGATTTAATGCCTCTGCAGTAACATTCAACTATTTAACGTGTGTAAGTTAATTTTACTACATAACTTTAACAATATGCGTCATTTTAAGTACGAAGCGGGTCGTTCATATTATGTCTAAACGTTTGTATTGCTAAAGCGGCGACCACGCACACTTTGAACTTGAGACAACGTGTAGAAATAATAGTTAATAATAATATCTATGGACAATTAATATCAAATTGCTATCTGATGTTGAAGATTTATTTTTTCGTCAAACACCATGTGCCATTTTCAGTATAATTCTGCTCGCACAGAATAGCCCCATTTGTGTAAGTTATCCCATCATCGCCTCTTATATTGCTCCACTGTTGGACTTAACTAATTAAGTAACACAAAAATGATCAAAAATCAATACTGTAATTAAATCAAATTATATTTCTTAACTTATCCTTTTAAAAGCATGTTTATTGTTAAGCTTTTTTGAGCTGTCATAGATATGACGTTATGTCATCGTGACATACATGTATATTATATATGTGTACGTATTATAAAAATATAACAAGTACTTAACTATATACACAAATACACACAAAAAGCAGTGTTACTGCTAATTTATAAGCAACATTTGTACATAACATACGATTACTTTTAAACACTCAAATGTTTCATAGTGAGGAAAGGCCAGTTATTCACAGTTTAATTCGCTACGTCGCCGTAGACCTCTTGACTCGCGGCTGACCTCGGCCAAGTGCTGCCGGGCCTCTAACGAGCGCGCCGTGTTTGTTCTCACTTGGCCCACTAATCAATCAGCTGTGGAGTGTAGTGGACTCGGAGACCGCTTGACCTTCGCTTTGCCACCCATTAAGGCATCAGTCCTCAGGAGTTAGAGTAAATAAATATTGTTATTCTAATATTGTAGTTGTAAGTAGCACATAACAAAATGTACCACGTCGAGTTCACCTGTAATTGCAAGAACACGACCTCTGCTTTGTACTTGCAATATTTAAAGAAATTGCTGTGTGTTCTGTGTAGATGGAATTTAAATAAATAAATAAACATTAACACAACTCAATTATAACAGCCATACGGGCAGAAAAACGAAACTGAATTGAAACATGCATATGGACATATTTATTTGGGTTAAAGCAATTTAATGGTTATAAATGTAAAGTGCGGGGTGAGCAGCCCCTATGCAGTCAGTTCAATTCGTTTGGAATTGCGAAATTTGTTATTTACACATACCATTGTAACTCGATTTAATATCGCTTTTATAAAAATTTATATTGAACTTTGATTTGTACATCATTCATGTATGTATGAACCCTGCGTCATGTGTAATTATTTTATTTCATTCAGTGATACTACATTTTTTCGAGTTATGCACGTTTTTAAATAATAATTATGTAAACAACTGGTTATAGACAAAAAAAATATAGTCTTTGTATTGTCCTCTGAATATAATAATAATAATAATATCACAAACAAATTATATCAATACACCAGTAGCTTAAAAGCTTCTGTTATCGAAAATGGCGGCCGATTTAGCGTTTTACGGATATTATGGTTTTATGTCCGTTTTATGGTTCTAATAAACTACGATTAAACATTTAAAGCTTTCATTTCGTAAGTTTTGGGGTTCGGTACATATTTTGCGTGAATTTTAATCTGAAAAACGTATCATTGACATTTTATATATATAAATTTTTAAGTTCAGATTAAAAT
>DWDT01004653.1:0-11061 GCA_018245595.1 Microceris scylla
AACTAAACTGATGAAGTGTACTATTTATTTATAAGTCTAAAATTCATGACATAAAAACAATACTAAATTACTATGAGAGTTGTAATTTTCTTCCGAATAACTGTACAATGTTCACTTAGTTTAAAAACAAAAAATATATAATTTCACTATGCATTTGCGACCGTTAATAGTAGCTATTTCAAATGCATAAAACGCACACGAATCGAAATGGAAATTGGAAGTGGAGCCCGACGTAACAATTTTATCTAAAAGGGTAATCCTTGAATCGGCGCGCAGTTAAGGTTTATTAGCCCCGCGCTTTTAAGTGTCCGCCGCACACGTGAAGGCTGTTTAATCGCGTCTGGGTGGCAGCCCCCGCGTACTGAATGGGCGCGGGGCGGCGCCCGAGAGCCGCCAGTCGCGCCTCGAGCCCCGAAGGGGCCACACGTGTCCTCGCTCTCGCTCGTGACTTATGTAACCATCCGCACGGTGAGTCCGCAGCCTCCGACCCTGCCACCCTCCTCGCCTCCATCGACCTACGCGATAATCCGCCCGCCGCGTTCGCTAGCTCGCGCGCCGAGCCGCGCCGACCCGTATCGACTGACAGACGCGGCTGAGTCTCCGCCGGCCGCTCGTTGTGCAATATCTGTCAGCTGAGAGGTGACATAATCGATGCAGTAAGTAACGGTAGCGGAGCGTTCCTTGGAATGCTGGAGGTGCGTTATGTAACGGGACGTGGACCGCTAGCTCCGGGTGCACCGAGCACGCGCCACCATATGACGCCGCTTGACCTCGGGACAGAGCTTATTTTTCACTAATAAAATCTGGTCTTGGGCCAAAAATCTATCATCTTTATTCTGCGCATTTAAGTGCGGTATAAATTAATGCGAATTCTTTAATACAAGTTTTTTCCCTTTGGAATCGTCTACATTTTTTATTAATAAAAAATCTATTTATTTTTTACTTAACGATAAAAAAGTGGAGAAAATATTTTATCTGAAATATCGTCCACACAACAAATACAATCGTTATGTAATGTGCAAAGAAAGGTCCTTACGATACCTACTTAATTGTAGGTCGATCTTGCGAAACCCGTCCGTCGGAGTGAGGACGGTTTTTAGGAACTAAAACAAGAATAGCACATCGAACAAAACAGTTGACTCACTATAATCAACATTAACTTCTTAAAAACGATCAAAAATACTGAAATAGTCCTTAGATTGGATACTGTATGTTTCTCAAATTTTTTTGATGGGCTATCCCATTACAGTAGGTATCGAACCTCATCAAACCTCACAAAAAAAGGTTCGATGATGGTATCACGGTTTGTTTTAAATAACACCTAATGAGAATATAATTGACATTTATCAGTAGTCTAGACATCGAGTCGATAATGTGAAAATAATCGTTGCTGGAGGCAGTTTCTCGCGAGGTATCCGCGACGAACACAAAAACATAATAATTCTTAATGCAGCAGTGTTTTCTGTCACCTTGATCGATTCATTTTCAAATTGAAGTCTTTTAATTAATCATGCTAAAGCTTAATTTTTCCATACGATAATTAAAATGAAACACATATAAATCGATATATAAAAAATTTCCATTTGAGATCCTTTGAATATTATGTTAAAACTAAGCTCTGTCCTACAATTAATTTATTTATTTCAAATACGTATATAGAATCAATGAGAAAACAAAAAACCGATAGATGCGTGCCTGTTATTGTAATTTTTGTAAATACATACATAAGTATATGCATTTATGGCAGATGTACCTAACATCTAATTGAGTACCGTACAAATATGAGTACTTGCAATATTTAATTGATTATAAATTTATTTAATTCGTACACGTGTTTTAAGATTCATATTGTATTATTTGCACGCTGTTACGATACAAATGAGGAAATTAAATTCATCTTGTATTGTACAATAATTGGGCTCCAATCCATGGAATTGTTTCGGATTCTGAATCTTCTGACAGGAGAGCCGTGTTTAATAGTAGAGTGCTAAAACAGTTGATAATGCTTGTGATGTCCTATTCACAGCTTTGGTTGCTTGACGGTGTAGCACCAATCCTTCCCATTATGCATTCGTATACTTAATAATAATACATTAAGCGGGTTATCCTCTCATATTGAGAGGGTTAAGGCCATAGTCTGCCACGCTGGCCAAGTGCGGGTTGACCCTCTCAATATGATAGGAGACCCGTATTCCAGCAGTGGAATTGTAATGGTTGAAAAAAAAAGCGGGTTATAACCAAACAATGTTTTTGAATATCTTAGAATGATTTATTAGCCTAAAACCTAAGTACTTCTACATTACATACTTAGAAGGAATTAAGTTTAGTGTAATTACAAAAAGTTCTACAGCGATCAACATATTTATATGACATACATATATTCACGTCAACTCCATTATGGCGGAGGCAGAGAGCATGGATAGGTTGTAAGTTTGGTCAGTATAATTCTGAATGTAAACGTAACAAAACGAAGTTTAAAAACATAAAAATATTACAATAAAAGACTAACTATGACATCATCATCATTATCCAGCCCTTTAATCGTTCCTCAGAATGAGACAGTGCGGGTTGGCAGACGTAACTGTGTAGGCCTCCGATATATTTAATGTCTTTGCACTATGGATAGCAACTGGCTGCCCACCCTGAAGTAGCATTCGAAGCTCGGAACAGTTGAGCATGTTTACTATTTACAATTAACCGTCTAGCTGAAACGACCAAAACTACTATAACATTGACATAGTTCATTATTATTATGTTCATCAGAGCATGTCCCTCATGGTCCGGGCGGAGAGCATCGTTTGACAAACATCTTTACCCTCACAGGCCTTACATGTTCCTTCTACATTTATTCATTATTTATTTCTTTATTCTATTTTTAAGTTTGTTAGTCCACTGACTTCGTTTTAAACAAAACAAATAAATAAAGGAACGAAAAATTAAACATTAAATAATAAATATTGCTCAATACGTCAATATTAATATGCTATGACGGCCGAAAAGTATTCGATACAAAATTAAGTTTATTATAAAGTTGTCTGAGTAGTGTGGGCGAGCTTCGCGTGAATGCCTATTAAACTATAAATGTTATTAGCTGACACCTCGCCGCTGTCTATGTTCTGATTATCAAACGCTACCTTGACAAATTGATTAACAACATCAATTTTAGTTTTTGTAAAAAGGAGTATATGTAGGTCGCCCTCCTGTAAGATGGTCGGATGACTTGTAGGAGACAGCGCGATGCAGCTAGATTAGTCAAGTAAGTCAAGTTCGATAAGTCAATAGTCAATTAGATAAGGTTTGGGTTTCGACGGTGATCTTCCAAAGATTGATGTGTTTTATCAAGTATTCAGTTCAGTTTACATGTATATACAAAACGAAATAATGTTCTGTGTCCAAAGATCAGATTTTCCTAGCAAGGAAGACTAGGCGCGTTAGTGCTCATCAGGGAAGGCATGTGTCAGCAGGGGACTAATAGATGAACAAATATTATTGAGTTATTGGCCCGCTGTGTAGCGTATACCTATGTTGTTTGTAAAGTTCTTTGTGCCCACAGTACCAAATACATATAATAGTGAAAAAATCTTTAATATAAATCAGGTGATATTTAAATAATCTGGCATAATTTTTGGTATCAAAAGATGGTCAAATTAAAGCGTAATTATGCATGCCATGTTGGCACGCAAAGCTCCTTATGAAGTAGGCAGGGAGCGCCCAGATACCTCTGTCCCGTCAGAGCTGCTATGTTTCCACACTTCTCTATCAACCAGTATCTGACTTATTTGGCTTTATACAATTTTGTTTGTCTGAACAACTTTAGTTTAGTGTGTTTAACTATAATGTCAAGAGAATTTTAAATTAAATGGGCACTTGAACTGAAATAGGGATATATTTTTGGGCGGCTGTTTTAACCATAATACGATATGAAAGCGATCTAATTTACCGTCAAAAGAGCACATTGTATGTAAATTTTTTTTTAGGTCCTATGAATTTATCAGTTTCTCATATCTATCAATATGTCCTAATGGGCTAAGACGATATGTTGTCATGATAAGTGTCGATTTGTGCAGTGATAGCCTAGTGGTTAAGAATTCAGCCCCTCACTCCGGGGGTGCTGGGTTCAAATGCTTGGCGCACATGGAACCTTTTTGTAAAAGTGCGTTTTAAATTTAAATATCACTTGCTAACGGTGAAGGAAAACATCGTGAGGAAACCTTAGAATAAAAAAATTAAAAATAAATTTTCTAAGGTGTGTGAAGTCTGCCAAACCGCACTTGGCAGACTATGGCCATATTCATATTCATACATTCATATTTATATTTATATCCATATTCCAACAGTGGAATTATAAAGGGTCGATTATTATTTTTATTTTACTATAATCATTCGTTTCATATTTCACATTTATTTCTCGGAATGGGTAAGCAGAGAGATGTATACTCCCAGAGTGCGTGTACTTCCACTTATGTTAATTAACCGCCCTATACAGTGAGCACCATACACTGGGAACTTAGGAAAACGCAACAATGCCTTGACCGATTCGAAACTAGGACCTCTTTCTCAAAAGTCGCGTTTGCAAAGACTAGACAAACGAGGCAGTCTATAAAATGCTTGAGGAATCTTTGATGATGATACAATAATAATATTTAATGATAGCAAGAGGAACTACCCTACTTTAACCATTCACGAATAAAGAACGAAATTTATGAAGTCGGGTAAAAAATTTTTTTCTTTTCAATTCTCCAATGTTTTATATCACTAACCTTAACACATTGCGCCATATGCCAAATCGAAAACGAGATGAAACTCTTATTTGCTTTAAAACCATAATTATATAACGTGGTCTTGCCGAATGAGAGAACAATAGTAATATTAGTGTCAAATATAATTTCGCAATTATATAAGTATTTGCCATTTGTAATTCGGAAAATTATTACGAAATATTATGTAATGCTTCCTTTAACATTATAAGCATAGCTTGTAATAAAATATATCACGCTTTTAATATTATATTGACAAGTAAAAACATCCATATTCGAGGGATAGTTAAAGTATTTGCCACTCTTGTCAGCCATAACTAAAGAATGCCCTTTGCGCCTGTCAACGTGCTTTTGTGCTAAAAAGGTTCCATACAACGCGGTGGACGTGTTTAGGCGCAAATGATTTATTACATCACTGAAATGTCAAACCTCTTTTGATATCTTCTACTGTATCCGGCGGCAATTTGGGGGCACGGCAGTGGCCCCGCTAGTTCGGACCGATTATTGCTCCTCACTCTGTTTTTGTTCATTTATCTACTTTATCTTATGCAGATACATACAAATTAAAATTTAAAAAATTGAAAAGTATTACACGAAAGTATCTTGGTTATTTTTACCTATAAAGAGTGATGGACACCAAAGTTTAACTTCTTATGCTCCGGGGGAAATGAGTTATCCATTGCATTTTATTTTTTTACTTGCAATCCAGTTTTTTTATAATTATGCTTGGGTTTCACTTCGATTCTGAGTGGTGGTAGAGCTAAGCATATCACGTACTCTTATAGACTAGACTGGAGAAGTTAGTCTTGGTAACAGGAGAATAAACTTCGAGTTGGTGTCTCGGAAGTTTCTAATCTTTCCCAAATGAAGGCTTAGAGATTATTTTTTGTTAAATCAATAAACGATGCAATCATCATCACCATTATCATCATCAGCCTTTCTTAGTTCACTGCTGGACACAGGCCTCCAAAAGGGGGACTTATGCTCGTAATCTCCACCACCGACGCTGCTGCCCATCGGCGGCCAGGGCATTTAGCCGTGCCTATTTAGGCTGCGTTATACCGCAATCAGCCGGTTGCCAGAGCCTCGTCTGTTATAGCAGGGTGCACCACGTGCAGGTGAGGTTGGCTTGAGCTCCTGAGACGGTGGTTGGAACCCCTTACACCCCCAGCAGCAGCTATACTAAATACTATGTCGTCATGTTTTATCGGGACTGCAAATGGTGCAAGTCTGGAGGCACTCTTTACCGTGGAGAAAAATATCTAAAAGAAACAGGAGCATTTGAAAAGCTGTTCGAAATATCTTAACGCGCTTTCAAGAAATTCGTTTTATTGTCTATGAACCTTTAGGAGCGTTTACAAAATTACAATTACACATTTTCCCTCAGTGGGACTATATATTTTAGTAAAAATGCAATCTGAACTTTTTTTATATATTTAGCCTAGCAAATAGGCAGACGGGCCACCTGGTGGTGAGTGGTCACTGCCGCCTATGGACACTTGCAACACCCGGGGAGTGGCCAATGCTTTGCCGGCTTTGAAGGAGAGCTCTCTGCGCTTTTCTTGAAGAACCCCATGTCATTATACTTCATTTATCTCAAGTAAAATTTAAAATGTCTCCCCGTGATACATTGATATTTGTGAAGTTTTGGTTTCTTCTCTTGAAATGACACATTCAACCACAAATTACAAGTCGAGCGCTTCCCTCTGGGTGCCACAGCAGACAATGCTGTACTAATGTTAGACACGAGAGCGCACATCCCGTTTTAGTTACATTATTGTACACTAGAGTACGCCACCATACAGCATTTTACATAATTATTTTATTTTATCTGATGAATATGATAAGTAATTATCCACTCTGATACAAAATATTAGAAATAGAAAAAAAAGTAATTCCAAATTAACACAAATTACACTTTTTGTGGGTATTTTAGCTCTTCAAATTAATACTGTTGAATAAATTCGATGAAATTTGGAAGACTTCTGACCTATGAGGAGAATCAAGCTACAACATTTAATACAAGGTAGACAGCTTTTTTTTTCATCACATGTCATTAACTACTTTACGTACGATACGTGTGTCCTTATAATTGAATACTGTTTATGAAGTTATTTTGAAGCTATTAAATTACGAAAGTGATTGTATTAACACAAAGCAGGCAAATCTTACCTACGCCCAGCGAAGCGGCAACAGAATTAGGGTAAACCACTCGATAGTCGGCCCTACACCAATACTCAGCTTTATATATATAATTATGTATTGATCTTATAATTAGTCTTATAATTAGTGTTTAAAATTTTGTACAGTTTAATAGTGATTTTTAGTGAAATTCTTATTGTATTATTGGCAAATACTCATCAAAAACCCATAACCTCAAGCGAAAACGAGATATACTAGCCATGCGAGGCCGACTTCTGCTTTGATTGCTATATTTATATATCTGCTTAAAAATAACACAGCGATTAGTAAATTATTTATCTAACAATTTTGGGCATAACGTGCACAATACTAAAACTTAATTTTAGCAGTGGTCAGTCGGTATTACATGTAGACGGCTAAATAAAAGATATACATATTATGTGTCACAGGCAGCCCCTAGTTCTGTAGCTAGAAAATTGAGTCTTAAAACATTTTTGAGGTTTGCGTAAATTTCATTACATATTAATATATTTTGTTATTAAATGTTTCGTGAGTGTTTATACACATGATTATAAATGTACCGGCTTAACTCACGTACGTTTTTCGGAGACTGTCTCCGCCGCGACTTCGCTGCAAGCGCCGGGAGCTCATGAGGAAGGACCTCGTACACGTCCGAAACTAGTCGGGCCATCCCGAAAAACGTACGTGAGTTAAGCCGGTACATTTATAATCACGCATGAATATTAACACGGAACATGTAATGTTCCAATATTATTTGCGCGAAGCAGACCCGAACCAATTCCGCCGTGCGAATCAAAGCGATATACACCAGAAACGCAATAACAAAAGGCTCCGCGCGCACGAAGCCGGAACGTGCCTCCGCTGGGTGTATTGACCCGTCGATAAATTAATTAGCGCCACCAACTTACGGGAACTCCGGTTAATTGCTCATTAAACGACCCGTCACTCCAAATTGTGTACGTAGCTGTGATATAAATTAAACTGTGCCATTATAACAGGTGGAATATGGCAATGTACCGTCTCTGTCCACCCTTTCAGATAAATACAATAAAAATTGTGGTCGGTAAGTCTAAATGATTATAACTATACCATTAACATATAACAGGTGGAATGTGGGAGTATACAACACTCCTCTGCCTACCGTTTCAGGGAGATACGGTCATGATGTTATAACGCTGCCCTATCATTTGTCTTAAACAAATAGGTCAGATACTGACTGATGGGAGAGTTACAAGTCTTTGAAACTCGCGAACGTCGAAACAGAAGTTTATCTCTCTGCTGTCTACTTACCCCGTAAGAAACCTGACGTGATGATATAATAATAATCGTTATTCTTAATCAGTATCAACAAACAGTTTACAAGAGCAACTTGTCAAGTTTTTTATTCACATTTCTTATAGCTGACAGTAGACTGCAATAAACTAACAAACTGCTTACCCCTTGATGTAAGTCGTTAATGCGTGGTGCGTTAGTTCGACTTACGGCTAGTTGTTATGGGAAAGCTATAGAACAGAGGCCTAATGGAATAAGAGGGAGTATATTGTCAATTTACTATGATGTATGAGTTTAGAAACATGATTAACGATTTGTCGATCTGAAACAAACGGAAGGAAATGGCCACGAGAAGAGGAAATAACAAAAATGGGGTCAATCCGCACTAACACAATGTTGTCGATGTTAATAAATAAGAAACAATTAGGACGACAGTGTAAGTTTAACCCCACAATTGAAAATTAATTACAAATTCCGTAGATCACATTATGAAGAGCTTTAAGACATACAGAATTCCTCGGGATAAAAACATTAATTTATAAAGATTACTAAAAATTTCAAGTTATTACAAGCCAATGATGCCCGTCCGGGGATCGAATCCAGGACCTTTCAAACAACTGTCGGGCCTGCAGCCACTCGACCAAAAAGCCTGGTTTAGTGCAACGTTTTTTCCTTTTTATAAAGGTCTTATTGGCTGAATAGTTTGGAAACTGGATCTGTGCCCAATGTGTCGTACTAGCCTCACTACCTATTCCATTATTGGACATAAAACATAACTACAGAAACGTGGTAATGTACTACACTCCTCTGTTTACCTCTTCGGGAAGAAACAGGCATGTTACGGTTAAAAATGTTACCGTTGTACAAACGGGACGCAGGATAGTGTTGTAATGAGGTCACGTGCGGCGGACAACGTGGAACGGCTGTCGGGTAGAAATAAAACAAAACTACCCTTATTGTTACCACCTGCTTTACGCTGAACGGCTGAACAACCCCATTACAAGGGTGTTTTGTATTGCTATAAAAAAGGAAACAGATATTATATTAAGAATATATTTTGTCTTTGACTTACCAAAAATATTGAGACTAACATAATTTTGTGTATGGTTATATTTGCAAAGTTGTGATTGTGATATACGACTGCCTCGTTGGTCGAGTGGTTGCAAGCGCGACTGCCGATCGGGAGGTCCTGGGATCAAATCCTGGGTCGGGTACTATTGGATTTTTCTACTTTAGAATATCTAGCAGTGCCCCTGATCTGTGCCCCTCATCACCTATTCCGTGGGACATAAATTTAACTGGTGAAACATGGTAGTGTACTACACTCCTCTGCCTACCCCTTCAGCGATTATAGGTTTACACGCTCGTATCATAAGTACATTTTAGTATTCCTAATATATAAGAATTAGAGATATCGGTTCGCCCATCATCAATCCACCCACAGACCATCTCCGAATGAACACAATGACTGGCGATCTCAGAGATACATATCTTCGATGTTTTAATCTGCCTATCTATATACCTAATAACGATACTATCGCTTGTGCAATATTAATTCTATTAAATTGTCTACCTTTGAAATTTAATATTATCGTTAAATTAAATAGCGTTCGAGGAACGTTTATTAATGAAAATTTCTCTTCCAATTATAAATCAATAACTTGTTAAATAACCTAGGCCCAGATATTAAATTTGTCTCAATATGTAATTTTAACATCTATAAGTGTACTGTCATGATCAGCGTCGTCATCATCATCATCATGCCTCTCTACGCTTTCCCTCACCGTTATAGCAAGTAATATTTCATTTTTAAAAACGCACATTACTTTGTATACTCAGATATGTAAGTCAGGAATCAAATCCCAGTTAAACAGTGGCTATGTAATAGAAAGTATTAGAAATGTTTAGCTTCGTGTTACTGTGAGGAGCGGAGCGGATAGCGGAAAAAATCATATAACAGTATCATGCGATAACCGAAAATAAAAATAACATAAAATACTACAAATAATAACAGAATATGACACACCAATCCGGTTTCAATCGCTTAATCGCTCATACGAGTACTCGCTCCCGCTAAAGTACCACTACTCAATACATACCCTCATTTATTACTACATTGTCGAAGTCTCGAACTGAGCTGTCGAGTATAACAGTCCACGTGGGTATACCCAATAATTTTCGGTCAATCTCCACAAATGATTCATTGGGCACTCGGACATAAGGGAAGTTAGCGTCGTACGAACTTATTCGCCGAACTGAAATATTCCATACGGAAAAGTTAATAGAATTGCGCGCGGGCGAGTTGTCTCGAGTTATTCTTCGATAGTTGGGTAACTTCACACAAGTTTTCTTTTCTATGTAAAAATGTATAATGTATAGTCGTTTCGTGTGCATTCGACTGCTTATACAGTTTATATCACAATTATAAAAAACACGTTAGAACTATTTATATGTGGCCTCGTTTCGTTTTTACGTTTTGTGTAAATGACAAAAACCGACCTGCCTTCCGAAATGTACCTACTGAAATGTACATCTTTTTTTTTCGTGTTTATGCAATTATTTTCTTCTTCATTTTTATAATCTCTAGTTAGTAATGACTTTGAGCCTTTCATTTCTGAATGAAAAAGGAAAAAAAGATAGACATGTTCTGACACGTCTACCTTCTTTTCTTTTCATTCATAACGTAACTCTTTTAAAGTAATCAATGTTAAAGAAAATAACGAATCTAGTGTTTACTTTTTATATACTGTGCAGTCTTATTTTCAATTCTCTTCTGCAACATATGTGTATACAACCAGTTTAAGAACCAACTGGACAAATACCTAAATGCAAATGGAAACCAGTTGTACTAGCGAGATACGGGCACCAT
>DWDT01004654.1:0-11061 GCA_018245595.1 Microceris scylla
AACGTAACCGGTGAAACGTGGGAGTGTTCTGCATTCCTCTGCCTACCTCTTCGGGGATTATAGGCGTGAAGTTACGTATTACACTTAAATAAGAGTTCTTCGTTGTGGAAGTTGTGGGGCTTCCATTTCTATGGTGTTGAGTTCGGATCCCCACACGTACATCCAGTTTTAAAATTAAGATGCGTTGTTAAGATTTAATGTAACTTGGTATAATGATGAATGAAAATATAGTTAGTAAACATAATATAATCAGTATAGTTCGCCATGGGGAGAGACACATTATGAAGAGTTTGAGGAGTCCGAAGTATCCGAAACAGGCAAGCTTGTTTGAAGAGAGTGTTGAAATGAACAAAAACATGTTAGGTCTAAATGTATAGGAGATATTTGGCATTCGATACTCTCAGTCCACGTGGAATTATGATGTAATCATAGAATCTCTTCATATTCTTCCATTCACAGGTAGACACATCACTCCAGAGACTTGCGGCGATATCCAATCACCTGATGAACTCGCTCGCGGAGATCGTGAACTGTCCGTCGGCGGGGGCCAAGCAGGGCGCCTTCAAATGCTTCGCGTCCCTCGGCGCCAACGATGAGGACATCCGCAAGCGGATCATTGAGACTCACGGCCTCATGGTGCATGTCGTCAACGGGATGAACAACTCCGAACCCTCTGTAAGTGGATATTGCATTTGTAGGTACACGTCAGTGTTGCCATGTAAGGTTTGAACTATTTAAGAAGCTCTAAGAAGGAGATGTTCTTTCTACGGAGGAGATGCTGCTCTGTCTAAGACAGAGAGCTTTAGAATTTAACAAGATGAAATGTAGAGGATGATTGCTTTGAAACTTATATTTATTTATTTATTTAACTTTTGCAGCACCTTAAGCTAATGGATACAAGTGCGTACTTAATGCCTAATGGCATTCTCTCCCAGTCAACCCTGGGTGATGGATATTTAACTAGTACTCAGAATAATAGACAATTATGTCGTTAATTCGCCCCGGTTGCAAGGATGTCGTGCAACATGTTTCGCTGTGCTCACTATCCATAATTGTAACCGATTAGAATGTTTGTCGAATTTCCTTTTAGAATTTTGAATTATATGCCTATTTTAGTTTTTACTGTAAAAGCTGATTGTATACAAAAATGAAAAACGTGCAAATGATAAGTGTTAACTATTGCCACAGCTTTCCAACTTCTCTGCTAATTAGGAATTTCTTCTTTCTGATTTTTAATCTATATCGAGCAAATTAGGAGTATTGCATTTGACAGGGCATATTACACTCTGTAATCAGTCTTTTTTATATGACAGGTGATTTTTTATTTTAACCTATTATGATATTATTGCAAGCACATTCTTAGCAAACGTGCTACATCCTAGGTCACATGTCGTTCAACGTGAGACGTTATATTAGTCACGTGAGCTTATATAAATAATAATTCAAAATCTTATGTGAATAATAATATAAAAAATATATATTTTTCAAATATTGCTACCAAGTGCCGTATGTTCAATTTAAACGTCCCATTCTCAATGCCGCAGGTGCGGCTGGCGGCGGTGAGGTGCCTGCACTCGCTGTCGAGGTCGGTGCAGCAGCTGCGGACGACATTTCAGGTAATTACGCACAGGTAAATATTGTATGGGACACTACATTACGTTTATGTGAAAAGAGAGCTAAATGAGCTGACAGGAGTCACGAGAAATCTCTGTGATTTAGATTTTTTCAATCACTGCTTGCTCATTTGCTACTCTCCATGTATTTTTTGTATAAACACAAAAAGTTCCATGAAATTATTTATAATTATATTGTACTGGACCTCTTACTTCATTTGATATAAATGTCAGTAGTTACAAGGAAGAATATAGTTTAAGTTCGGTTTATTTTGTCTTCAAAATTATGGTAATGTGTATGTGATTAGATAATCACTGCTCCACTTGCTTGCTTTATTTTGAATATAACGAAATAGTAAAAAAATCATGTAATATGGAATGTTTGTAGGACCACGGTGTGTGGCGGCCGCTGATGCAGCTGCTGTCCGATTCGCCGGGCATGGAGCTGCTGACGGTGGGCTCGTCCACCCTCTGCAACCTGCTGCTGGAGTTCTCCCCCGCCAAGGAGCCCATGTTAGATCAAGGTGATTGATTATATAACATATTCTTTTCTAAGCTATGATATGGTTTTCCTGCGCTATTTCGACACTAGGTTCTTCATTACAAAAGGCTTAGAGAGTACTCGTTTGCGAACTCGGCAACGCTTTAGCCTCTCCATGTCTGTCTGTTTGTTAGGTTGAACAAAAAATAGTTTATGATTTTGGCATTAAATCATGGCTTGTTTAGGCGCCGTGGAGATGCTGTGCAGTCTGACGAGGAGACCGGAAGCCGCATTGAGGCTGAACGGCATTTGGGCTCTCATGAATATGGCTTTCCAGGTAATTATAAACTGAAGATTGCGAAAAAACTAATTTGCCCATACTATTTTATTAGTGCATTACAAACGATATTTACATTTAAAAACTCCTTTAATTGCTATGAAAACAATATACAGTCGGCCTATGTCTAGATTACATTTCAGTTAAATATGGTTTTGAAAATAATAAAATTGGAAATAATTTTAAACTCGTTGAAAGTGTAATGTCGCAAATTTATATTACGTAATCTCTATCTCCTCACTTTCGTGGTGAATTTGTGTGAATAATTGATGAGAAATAACTGCTTCATGAATAATGTTTTATAATGACTCGTTGCAGGCGGAACAGAAGGTGAAGCAGCGCATCCTGAGCTGCCTGGGCACGGAGCAGATGTTCCGGCTACTGGCCGACAGCGACACGCGCGTCATCATGAAGACGCTGGGGCTGCTGCGCAACCTGCTCTCCACCCGCCAGCACATCGACGCTATCATGAGCGAGTACTCGCCGCAGGTCATGCAGGTGCTGCCTCCCGCCTCACCTCGCTTCTTGTTCGTTCACATGTACTCGAACAGTTCACATGTACTCGAACAGTTCACATGTACTCGAACAATTCATATGTACTCCAACAGTTCACATGTAATCGAACAGTTCATATTATGTACTCGAACAATTCACGTGTAATCGAACAGTTCACATGTCTCGTCTCTGGTATTAGATTCCTGTGTCCTTGAAATGAGGAAATAATAAAGCGAATTCGATGTGTCGCATTGTGATGATGCGTTGCGGCCGTGCGAAGTAACCTTTCTGTTTTATGATGAATGTATATATGATAAGTATGAAATAGTGTAAGCCAGTAGTTTGTCATGATCTATTGGTATGTACATATCAATTACATGGATAAATAAACAAAGGATAATATATTTCATCAGCGTAGTTAACAGGCGTATCTTTCCAAGGATGAGACGCGGTCCTTCCTAAGATATTCGTAACTAACGTGTATATTTTACTATTCCTGTGACAAATTGCGCCAAAACTTATTTATAGTTTTGACCACAAATCCTGCATCTGCCACGAGATGAGGATAGAGAAGTTAGCTTCAGTCTGTAATTTAATTCTTAACTTACTGTACGGTATATACACACTATATTACTGCCTATCAGATTATTTAACTATTATGATACCAATATCGCAAGATATTTTCTGTGTTTATAGATGTTATGTGTACGCGTGCAACTCTTAATTTTGTTTTTCCCTGCTCGCCACCTCACGGCGTCATATGCAAGGCATTTTACGTTACTTGAGGTCAAACTATAAATGATTTAAATTTAATAAATATGTATAGTAGTTTTGTTTTTCCTTTTGTTCTTTGATTTTGTTTTGCGATATTCATCTGAATATGTAAATTATGTCAATGATGATTAATGTTAGTATACGTACACGGCGTTGTTGCATCGTTTTAAGTTCCAAAATAGTTTGCCGCGAAAACTTATATTTTATTCTTGTTGTCAACTAAAATTTAGCTCATATTAAGTTCCGATAGAAAAGAATGCCTTATTAATCTAGTACTGTGCAAGTCTCGGCTTATCAGTGTGATTCCCGACAGTCAGTTATTACTAGAAATATCTGATCCCAGGTGCTTTGTTGGTAGGCTGTAATACTGGTGCTGGAGGGATCATACCCGGCCGAGGTGAAGGAGCAGGCGCTGTGCATCTTGGGGAACATTGGCGACGGCGAGAAGGCCAAGGACCTCATCATGGCCAACGAGGACGTGCTCAGGAAGCTCGTGGACTATTTGGTACAGTTATAAATAAGCGGCGCCAATAAAGAAACATTATGAAATTGCTGGTAATAAGTTCTCACGATAGACCTTACTAAGATATTTTTGTAGACCATTACCATAAGATAGGTTTATTTTAAGAACCTGGCGCAAATTAAACAATGTAAACAGAGGAAATGTTTTTTATTTTGCATTTAGGATTGGAGCCGTTTTGATATCCCTAAATACTGGTAATTATTGGTCAGGTAGCTAATACAATATAGAGTTATGTTCAATATTGTTATGGAATTATGTTCAGTATTTAATTTTGTACATAATAAATAAATTTATGATTGGATAAATAGTTGTATCTCATAGTAGGAATGATTAGTTTTTAATAACAGGGTAGAAATGTGAAGTATCAAGAA
The DNA here is from genome assembly GCA_018245595.1 of Microceris scylla. Taxonomy (NCBI): domain Eukaryota; kingdom Metazoa; phylum Arthropoda; class Insecta; order Lepidoptera; family Hesperiidae; genus Microceris; species Microceris scylla. The sequence continues at coordinate 4,595 of DWDT01004654.1, forward strand.
TATGAATAATATGAACAGGTGAGAATATTGGAGAATAAATATTTGATTATTTGGTTGATAATTGGTTTAGAAGGATACAATTATATAATAATTCAAATGTCATTATAAAGTTAATGTAAATTGTAGCTTCAAAAATGCGCCTGTCGGAAGTTTAATAAATCTCTAGTGATTCGAAACATTGGCTTGAGTTTAGATTCAATTTTTTTTCGGAATTTCATATATTATTAGTAATAAATGGAGTGAAACATTCAATGGGATGAACAAGAGAAGACGATTGAGAACGAGCCTGCATCCGAATGGAGACCCCGGGGTGGGGGAGGGGTATAAAAATTGTAGGCCGAAGCAGATGATTAATTATGTAAGAATATACATTAGGTGCGGTAATAATAACATAATTGACAGTCAGCAGTGCCTTATTGTTAACTTATATGTCAAAAATATTAGCGCCCCATCAATTTCCCGACATTACAAAATGCGAGCTGAAGAAAAAAATATAAAATGTTATTTAAGGGAGGGTAGGGCTCGGACATAAAGGAATAAGGGGTGTGGTGTGTGGCAGGCGCACCCGGAGAGCAAGCTGCAGGAGGCGGCGCTGTTCGTGGCCGGCAACCTGGTGTGGCGCGGCGAGGCGGGCGCGGGCGCGCGGCAGGCGCGGCTGGCCGAGCTGGGCGTGCTGCGCGCGCTCAAGCTGCTGCGCGCGCGCCACGACGCCGCGCACCTGCACGACAAGTGCGTGCCGCGCCCTGCACGCACCCGCACCGCGCCACACCACCACACCACACCACCGCACCACACCACCGCACCACACCACCACACCACCGCACCACACCACCGCATCACACCACCGCACCACACCACCCTGCACACACTTGACCTCACTTCTTGCACCTTCCTTTTTTATCGGCCACTCATTATAATCCGTGTTATGCTTTGTATCCGGATTTCGGCTAGCACTGACGTAGCACGTTAGATCGGTCACAGGTGTGTTGTGAATCTTGTAGACTAAAACTGAATCGGAGCGTGGATCGAATGCTGCAGTAGCGCTTGACAGTAGAAGTTTGATGTGTTGATTCCGAACCCAAACGCTAGACAAAAATTTTATACTATATTTAAGTACCGTTAAAATTTGCGTTAAAAATTATGTTAAACAAACATTTGTTGTCCTCTGTTCGTTATAGGGTGAAGACGGCCTTGGCGCAATTCAACGAGTTCTCGTAAAGCGATAAATGACCAGTCTCAATGCGAAACGAACCCACAGCTGATGGAGTCTGCGGCCCAGCAGCTGGAGACAGCCGACCGGGCACGAGTCACTTAGTTCTATCTATTAAGCAACCTATTGTAAATAGCTAAGTTCGCGTCTAATGGAATGTTATTCGAGTTATTTATTTTGTTTTTTAATTTTATCATGTTGTTTGTTTAAGGCGGCATTAATTGTCGAAAGGTGTTCATTTTTCTCTCTCGTTGTCTCGTTACTTTAGAAAGGTGGGAATGTGAAAAAGGCGAGGCTTGACCGAAAGGTGTTCGGTCTTTTCCATATATGTATATATGTCTCTGTTCTAACCTAAATTTAAATCGTGTCTTAATTATAAACGTATAGTTTAATGATTTATAAATTTTAAGTTGCCAAGTACCAAAGGAAAACGTGATTCTATATAATGTTTCCTCTGAACGAATGTTTGTGACAAGCAGACAAACAATTGAGACGACGGAAATCTAGATAAATGAAATGGATATTTTTGTTTTTGGAACTTCAGTTTTTTCATATCAGCTCAATCGTATATTTTTTGTGAAAATGACCGAACACCCAATACTATGCTCATTATTGTCTATGATTTTGCTAGTTAGCGATTATGTTCCAATAATTTTAGCAAGGAAATATGTTTCCAACGACAGAGGTGCTAAGTACCCTCGTAAAATATTGCTCTTATGCTAACCTGTGTAGTGAGACTACGGTAGGATATTTATTTGTTTGTTAATTCTTTACTGCAGCGCTAGTTGGATTAAGGGTTCACCCATTGATTACGTCACACACACTGTTTTTCTGAAATAATCGTGGACTTTAAATGTCGTGAATGTATGGCTGGATGTGTTTGAATGTTAATGGGTAGGCATTAGTGGTGTGTGAGTGAAGGAAGGAGAGGGGGGTAAGGAGGGGGGGCATGTATGTCTCTTTAGATATCAAAAAATGTACGATATAGCGTGACGTAACTTGAAGGGTTAACGAAGAGTGATCTGATGGAAAGACTAATGCAAGGCGATGTGATAACAAGAAGCAAGGAAATGTTTGTAGCTTTTGATAAGACATGGATGAGAATGTAACGTTTGATTCCGTGTTGTTTATTGGGTAAATTATGATACATTTTATATTAATAATATTGATTTTTATTAGTTGGATAGTTATTTATAATCTCGTATATGTCGTATTGTGCGGACTCCGGTCAAAGAAATTGTTGTATATTTTTCGTTATATACAAGGTGGTGAAGGAAGTCAGAATCTTTGGACGTTATCAGCCCACCCTATGCATCTGTTTAATCTCTATTTTCGATTTATATGTACATACTACCGATTTGTAGTGTTACAGTACTATATACCTAGATTCATTATTACAAATACGGGTCTATCAGATCAAAATATAGCATCAAGAATATCTCATACATAACTCAGTAGTTTGTCCGTCAACGTGAAATAGTATATATAAAGTAAATTATTAAAAAATATGTTCTCTATGAATTGTCTATGACTTCTCTGTTATACTGCACCATTTACTTGTAGCAGAAGTTCTACGAATAAGTGACACATGGATTTTATGATGGATTTTACATAGTTTTTTTATTTTATTTTATGACAGTAACATGTGTATATTAAGTACATTGCTGGGTTATGTGAGCAAAAATGTTTTGGTAACTTGTTTCGGAATTTTAGCAATTATTTAACTCTATATCTAGAGCAGTACAGATGAAAGATATACATATATAGCCAGTAATAAAACCGAATTGGCAGACTTCACACGCCTTAGAAAACGTTATGGAAAGTTTACGTCATTCAGGTTTTCAAAAGATATTTTTTTTTACAATTATAATTAACGAGTGAAAAATATCTAATATGACACACGCATATGACTGTTTATAGTCTGTGGTGCGTGCGTTCGATTCACAGACCCCCGGCTCAGGAGGCTGAAAATTATTTGTGTATGGAAGAAAATTTAAAAAAGACTGATAATTCATCATTGAATTACAGTTCAACTGTGTATGAGAAATTTTATTTTGCACTTGTTATAACGCTAACTAAATATAAGTACTTACTAGGAAAATTATTGATTTAAAAATGTATATGATAAAGCTCTATACACGTGTGAAGATATCGTACCAGACACGCTACAGACTGGGCTTAAACTATACAATTATTCCTGGCAACACAAAATGAATCAGTGTTTACGGTATATGTCTTTTTCAAATAGATTTTAAATCTAACATTTTTTAATATAACATTTTAACGATTTTTTAAAGTTAGTATTGCCAGTAATTAATACGTTATAGCATTGTTTATAAAGTTTTATTACATAATTATGAAAAATTTTCACACTTTCGACTTGTATACACTATGGTCAGGTTTTAAAGTACACTATTAAATTTGCTATATGATTGTCCTTGGAGTACAGTCGTATACATAATCATATTTTTTTTCAAAATACCCATTTTGATAAAACAATGAAACCTTTGAGAAATGTGATTGATGTCAACGTCGTTTAATGACACATATAGACACTCGTCTGTATTCCGTGTTGTTACACAGAGTAAAAATACAGCGGGTATTTTAAAATGTATTTTTTATGGCAACAATTATTAAAAATTATTTAATCACAGAGCAACATTTTTTTAACAACAGAAATATTGTTTTGCCGCTTTCATTGCATTATTAAAGAAAAATATTTATAAATTTTCGTCTGTACCGTTGCGTGTCTGGTGTTGTATATGTTAAATTTACAGGTAAATGAAGCTATATTTAGATAGGTACATATAAAAATAAATTGTGCTATAAATTATTAATATATTTTTGTGCTTCGATTGTTAAAATAAACCAAAATAACAAAAGTATCTCAACTATGAATATAGTCATGGTACTTGCTTTAATAAGAATCTAGTGTGGCTTATGCACAGTACCTTGCGGTATGGGTGACAGTGTTTACGGTGCAGTATGTCAATTCTATATCAACCACCATGGAAACCCATCTCAAGGCTATTTTAAAAGAGTTTGCGTTTAATGCTTCTTTCATTAAAATATTATATTCAAGCATAATATAATTGATCAGTATGTTAAAATACTTAGTTACCAGACACACTTATAATATTTAAACGTATCTGTAGGCACCTTAACTTGAATCTCTATGTATTTAACTGAATAATAAAAAAAATCTTTACTTCATTCTTTATATTGGTAGAGTCAAATATTTAGAAGTAATTTTTTTCAAATCTGGATGTCTAGTAGATTTGTGGTCTAACTGTCTCTATGTGGTCTAATTGGTATAATTAGTGAAATATATATTAATGAAAAATACTCATATTGATAAAACAAAAATTTAACTTGTTTGCGTGTAGGTAGTTTTTTCTAATATGTAAAATGGATTTGCTTGAGACGAAATATGTTGCTACATGTTGTCATATAAGAGTTTTGTCTATGTACCGTGAATGTTACTCTGCGTAAAATACATGATTCACTCATTTGCGAGAAGACTGATGTGTTAATAACAACAATTTTAATAATTATTCCATGATTATTATAATATTCTATTATAATATTTATGAAACAATTACAATTTCAAACTTTCAGGGGCGTTTTCTGAAAAATATGGCTTTTGACATATCACAGTCTTCTCGCAAATGAGGAATATATAAATTATATCTTTGATGTCGTGTTAAATGTGAAAGTAGTTTAATGTGTACGAATGAAAAAAAGATAATTATTAGGCTAGGTACACATATTTATTGATCGCTACAATTTATTGTACTGTGTTACATGTTTCGTTGCAATTGTGATTGAGCTTTACTTTTACTATCATAAATGACTTGAAACTAGTAAAGAAGTGCGTGTTGATTGAATGTACACGCACCTACGTGAATATTTATTTAATTTTAGCATTATCGATGTTGTTGGGACAGTTGTAATTAATCGATATGTTAGCGATTCGCAGATGAATTATTATAATTATTGCAAGTCACGTATGAAATTGGATTAAAATTAAGCATTGTTCAGAAGTTTCAATAAACAATGCAATTTTCAGTACTTGTAGTGAAGGCGTTTAGTGAAAAAAATTTCTACAACTCAAAAACCGTAAAACGGGGGGGATATCACTTAACATCGAAAAAAATCATAATTGTCTCGTTTTATTTCATTTGAATTTGGCGTGTTTTCAAAAATGTTTTTTTAAATGATTTTGTGGCGATTAATTAAAAGCTAATGTCACCAGAAGAGTAAACTCTTGTGACATACGCCGTTTTAATTGACTATTTGGCAATGATATTAAAAGCGTTTTGAAAATTTCTGAATGTGTTATTGATAAACAAAGCCAAAGATCCTAAGGAAGCGTTTAAGTATTAGGTAAAGCAATATTTGAAGATAAATTACCCTCCTCCTCATGTAACGCGCCGTAACGTTTTTCGGTAACACCCCCCCCCCCTTAAACGTCACTTAATATCGAAATGATTAAATCGTAACATTTTAATCTAAAAGTCACAAATATGAGAGCATTTATAGGCCAAGAACAGCTCTTGAGCTCATAATTAATTCACTTTAAAAATACTATAAACAACAGCTTAGACGTATTACGTGCTTAAAACATTAACGAATACAAAATAAAATTAACATACAATACATTCGCGAAATTCCCCGTAAACCATAAACGAAAAGGGTTGCTAACTTGGGAGAACTAAATAAAAATGACGTAATGAAACGAAAAGGGTTGGCATTTTGCCTACTTAGGAAATTTATATTCCATAGTTTTTTTAGAAGTAACGCGTTTTTCGATCCCCCTTCGCCTATGTAACGCATCGTAACGTTTTACAAGACTACCCTCCCCCCAAATTGCGTTACGTAATACTTGAACGCTCCCTAACGGCACTGGATCTGCTTTGAAGATACGTTGCTGGCGAATTTCAAATAAATGAAATTTTATTGAACTGGTGGGTGCGTTCGTTGTGGCGTTACTATTTTTGAACTGATTGGTTTTCTACTAGATGATAAATGTACTCAGGGCAGGATTTGAATATACAAAATTAAAAGTACACAGTCATGTACAGTACAAAAGAATGCAGTAAACTAAATTTTGATATTACAGATCAGTAAAGACAGTAAGATGCAAATAATTATTAGGTATGGTCCGGTAAAAAACTTTTGACACAAAAAAAGATACTTTTGGTAATGTAATGAAAAATTTATTATTTATAACTTGTTATTATTGAACATTATTAAT
>DWDT01004655.1:0-11059 GCA_018245595.1 Microceris scylla
TGGATATTCCATCTGCCAAAACCTGTTTCTATCACAACTCCTTTACATTTCAGGCGACACTACTCTGGAACGCCCTGTACATATATGTATATAATTTTATTATATATATATATGTGTACCTATGTATGTATGTTGTTCTAAGAATACTACTATTTATTTATTTTAAAATAATTCATATTTTTATCTCTTGAATTTAGTATCGAATTTTTTTTTATTTCTTACCTATAACGCCTGCCGCCATTAATTTTTTTTCACCATCGCCAAATCTTGACTGGTAGAGAATGCCATTAGGTATTAAGTCCGCCTTTTGTTAAATGCACTGGCCGCCGACGGGCCACAGCGTCGGCGATGCGAAAGGCTGTGCCCTGCGATCTCCAACCCGCATGCCCAACGTGGAAATTACGTAAACCCCCTTTTGGAATGGCCTATATGTCCAGCAGTGAACTGAGGTAGGCTGATGATGATGATGATTGGTTCGTTGAAATATCTGGACAATGCTTAACCGGAACAAACAGAGGCCCGGGTAGATTAAAGTATCTGTCTAAATACTAAAATGTTCATCTACTGTTATAAAAACTGATATTTTTAAACACCAAAGTAATAACATAATGTGATAGGGACCTACTCATATGTTCTAAGTTCATTTTTATTTACGTATCACCCGCACTCTTATCGTTTCTCTGTTGGACATGGTTCTCTACTCACAGTCACACAAATATTACAAGGGTATAAATACCACTTGTCTATCACCTACACAGTCAATCAGTCATTGTCTACACGGCCTATGTTAATATATTAGCCCTATTCCATTGAATAAATAGATAAATTTATTTGTTAGTGTCAGTCAGTCAGTGTACTTATAATAAATATAGAACGTTTTCTTCATTTATTAAACACTGAACCAAAAGCCAGTCAAATATATTTATATGTATATCTAATACTTACGAATATCGGTTATAATGCGTGAACATGAACATGAACATTTATCACATAATTATAATGCTTGCAATCTCGAAAAACGTGGGCAGACGAATGTAGTATACACCCTCGTTTGGCCAGTTACGTTTACGTTTTACTGTGAAATAGGAAGGAAGCCTATTGCCACACGGCGGACACAAATCTAGACTCCGAACCATTACTAGGAATTTCCTGTTAGAAAAACTCAGTAGTAGGTACTTGACCCGAATAAACGAGTCAAGCCTAAGACTTCACGGCTTGCAACCACTCAACAAACTATATAATATAGCCAGTAACATATACATTTTTTTTAAGTATTGAACAGCAGTTAATATATATTTACTCGTCAGTTCTCGTTTTATTTTAGCTCAGCGGTAACGAAAGTAAAAGTAACATTACTGGTTCCAAGGACCTGATAATTATAAATTTATAGAAACAAGGCATTTTAACTCGTTAACATTCTTGTCCGAGCCTTAATAGATCAGGAAGAATTATTTATGAAGCTTTAGTTGTCAATTTTTTACGTAATATAAATATCATCATCATCAGCCTACTCCCGTCCACTGCTGGACATAGGCCTTTCCAATGGCACGCCACTGGAATAAAAGAATAAATATGAATTAAGAAAATATATTTAATTTTATCAATCGTCATATACGACGATAGTTTGAAGTTAGATAGTCGTGTGACTTGTTTTGAGATATTATTATTATTAACTTCCAGCTTTCCTAATCCAACACAGTAGTAACTTACATCATATACATTTAATTTGTAATGAAGAAATTTTATATGATACTTTTTTATCTCTCTCAATGGCTAAAATACAGGCCATTTCTCGATTTGTTGCTTTGTGAAAGTGGAACTAACAATCAGACTTGTTATGGGTGCGTTGAACTGTGGGCTGACACAATGACTGTATTAGCGCGAAACTAAAAATACGTTGAAAGTAACGATTTGAAAGGTCTTTTCATAAATTATCGACAACGAAAATGGTATTCACTAGCGGTCCAGCAGTAATCAAAATTCCAACGAGTATATACATATCTCTACTCCGTGCAACTCTGTGATCATAGATAATTGTGCGCTGACATTGATAAAATGAGCATAATTTTTTTAAAATTTAATTCAATGTATTTTTTAACACACATTACACAAAAAAAAATTGTTATCTGCGCTGCTTCGCTGAGCTATATAAATATTAACTATGCTTAACGCAGTCTTCTACATAGATATATGCGCAATATTCAGAGTACAGAGATTTCTTTTTAAGTATTAATACATACATATATTATTATTATTGGATTACGTATTCGATATTCGATTATTAGGCGGTCTGGACCAATTTTATGTCAAAAGCAGTGTTCCCATTTCCATAGTCCATAAGTAACCTTAGTTGCTATATCAAGTACGATCATTTATAGTGAAGTTATCTAGTAAACTGGATTGTTGTCGCGTATTGCTGTAGCCTAAATTTGGGAATTATCGTATACCCATGATCTATATCTTTGCCAATGTTCACTGGAACAAATTAGAAAAATTTACTCCATGCTTCTCGCAGTAGCCAGAGACCCGTTCCTAGCAATTAAACATCAAAGGTGCAAAAATTATAGAATGCTAAATAATATGGCCACCCTACCTAAATTCTTTCAATTTTGAGAAAGTTAAATAAACCAGTCGCTTAATATATTAAACGATTTATTAAATCTTATGTGATAATTTACATCTTATATACATATGAAAAATATTTGAGCTCAATGACTCGGTACAATTATGTATTTAATTTAGGACGTCTCTGGCGGCATCTGAATACACTTTTCCCAGTAGCGATTCATCGTGTCGTATCGGTGCATGTTCACGCCAGCCAAGCTGTGTGCTTCGTCCGGATAAGACTGAAAAATCATGAATCATCAGCAATAAAATCCCCAGTTGCCGTAGCCATCAATATTGCTGCACTCGATATATAGACTTCTGGAAAGTACTAGACCTTTCTAGATATTAATATTAAAGAAGAAACGGATATCCGGTAACTATCCGGCATCCGACCTATCCGGCATGATTTTCACTACCCGGCCGGATAATGGATAGAAAAATTCAAAATATTCGCATTATTTTACACGAGGCCACACCACAATAGATTATGGACGCCGTTTATTTTAAAATGTTTATTTTAGTAATTCGTTTAGTATTCAAAATTAACAACTGGCAAATTGTGGTGAATAAATACCAAATTTTCCGCACTAGTTGATAAGAAGCGACTTCACTTGGTTTCGTATACCAAACCAACTTCTGAACATAGCCTTTCGCTGTGAACGCTACTGCCAGGTAGCTGGAAGATAAATTCTAGCAAACCTTGACAACTGCAGGAACTGTGTTAAATTAATTGACCACCAAATGTATGGGTCGTGATTGCGATCGATTCGAGATGTCTTTAAGAAAAAGTCGATCTCGTTAGCAATTGGATTTTGTTTTTCTTGATCGCGACAATCATTGCTATTATATTTTGCCACTTCATTGTAACAGTCCCAAAAAGAGTTAGTGTTATGTTGTTCACCGTGTCTGTATTCAAATCAAACTGACAAATCCGGCGCTCCAGCCTAGTAGCACTATCCGTTTCATCACTAATTAATATTACTAATATAAATTATATCTCTCACCATCTGCTCGAACGGAATGTTCCTCTCTTGCAACGCCTTATACAACTTGGCGGCATTTTGGTAGTGCACGTTGTCGTCAGCGTTCCCGTGCATGATGTAGAAGTCGTGGCCGCGGAGCTTGTCCACCAGCAGGGTCACGTCACCAGCCTCATAGCCGGACAAATTGTCTTCGGGAGTTGGCAAGCCCATGTAGCGTTCCGTGTACATTGTATCTAATTTAAACACCATGTTATTCTGGATGAGATTTGCGGAGAATCGAGCGTTGTGGCATAAGGCAAAAGGCCTAAGTCCAGCAGTGGAACGAAAGAGGCTGATGTAATGATAATAATTACACAATTACACATGGATTGAAAATGACGAGCTGATAATATCTGGTGTAATTAACTCGATCTAAACGACATCTTAACTTGGATTTCTTTCGTAAAGGATTATTGTGGTATTAATTAAGTTTTGGGTACGAATCCATAGGAAAAAAATATATTGTAATTTATTGGATCAACTTATATAACGCTTCATGTGATCCTGTAAGGTTAGATATAGTTTAAGAATATTATAAAAGCTAAACTATTACTTATTAACTTATTATTGTAGGTGGTCATGCCGCATCTGGCTAGCGTAGCAGATTTTGACCTTAACCTTTCTCATTCTGGGACCGAGGCACATGTCTAATAGTGGAACGACGAAAGGGTTAATGAGGAGAAATAGAAGAATCAGTGCAGAGATAATGAGGAAAAATGGAGTAGAACGAGCACAGACTGTAGTAGAGCCAAGAGGTGACGGGCGCGGTGGAGACGCCGCAGCTGAAGAGGTGGTCGTCGTCGTGCACGAGCGTGAGCAGCGTGGCGTAGCCGCCGTAGCTGTGGCCCCAGATGCCCACGCGCGCCCGGTCGATGAACGCGTACCGGTCCAACACCTGTCTGTACGGTATACAAACATTCCAAGCTTCATAAGTCATGTTCTATATTGAAAGCATGGTTGATTTCATCGACATCAACGGCTCCTCATCGACTGCTGCACGTGAGCCTCTCCAATGACCCGCCATTGAGTTCGGCCTTCAGCTTATCGCATTCAAGTTAATGTTGATTCATTTAAATCATCACAATTCCAAAATGAACCTAATTAAACATACAGGTTAAGAATAGAGCAACATTTATTCAGTGATGTTGTTTAATAATACGATAGTCAGTTTAATAATACGATACGGTTTATCGCTGTTATTTTTATTACTTAATAGGCTAACGTTCGGCCTCAACCCCTCCTGGTAAAAAGCGCAGATGCGTCCTACGGTGCAGCACGCAAGCCTAGAAAAGCTTATTAACTATTGCTTTAATCAAAAACAATAAAAGGGTAATAACTTTAGGAAATACGCAGCCAAAATACATTTGCTGTCCACCATAAAGCTTACATGACCCATACCTTACATAAAATATTTGTACTATAATATACCAAACCTCAAGCTCTGATCAACGCATCTGTCGATAAGAACACATGCCAAGCACCTGCTTGAGACAGATGGGAGGCATAATACTGCAGGCAATAGCAACATGCCTGACAATGACTGCTCTGTCACGACCATATGAATGAGAAGACGGCAAACCTCAATATAACGAAGTGGTCCTCAACTTCCACGGTACCGAGGGCGTTGTTGAGCGAGTACAGGATTTCCTGCCCGTTGAGCCCCGAGCCGCGCCCGTCTGCCATCATGTAGATCGTGTTTCGGCTAGTGGTCAAGTACGAGTGGTAACCTGGGAATATTTAAAAGTAATATAAACAGGAATCCAAATGATCAGAAATATGCTGATAATAAATATAAATGTTTAGTTCGACTTCTATAAAAGTTAATTTATTCATTCGTCCTTGCGTTCATTTATTTGGTGGTTGTTCTTAATTCGTTTCCTTAAATACAGCCAGAGCATGTACATTATTTATAAAGAATGATTGTTAATTAAATTCTACATTCGATCAAGTTATACACCGTTAATCAGAACATAATTAAAAAAAAATTCCTCCCTAATCTTTTGAAAATGAATGCTCACCGACAGTAAAGGTGTCGAATACCGTATTGGTATTGGGTCCAGAGTACACGTAGTAGACCATGGGGTACTTAGTGTTGGTGTCGTTGACGTTCAGGCCGGGGGGTAGGAACAGACGCACAGGCGCCGGGAAGCCATTTTGCAACGGCACCGTGGTGAGGATGATGCCGGGCCGGCTCTTGCCCACCAGACGTTCCCGCACCACCGTATTCTGCTCCCACGTGTACAGCACTCTGCGTTCCTGTAGGAATATTTTAAATTGTTTATACAAGTACAATGTGTTTGTTATTATTGACCGAATTAGGTTGTGAGAGTCGGTACCTATGTTAAATTTCATTACTTTAAATATAGCCATTTAATTTATTGTCAGTTTCATCCGATCGTATTGTCTTTTACTTGGATCGATTCTGAGACAACGTAAAAGAAGGTAGAGTCAAAAGGTCACTCAGGTGCTCATTTGTGTCAATTGAACTGAATTCTTATATTTTATTATTATAATACGAGTATAAAATAATAAAAATAAAATACTGTATACGAATATCCATTAAATATTGTATATACGTGTGCAAGTAACATTTTAGTCCGTATAAATAGTGTATAAGAGATAATCGGCAAGGAGGCAGATACAGCACTCACGATGGGGTGGTAGATGTAGGTGGCGGAGGGCTCGTCGGGCGAGGAGCAGGTGACGGTGAGGTAGGAGCCGGCGCGGCTGGCGGTGGCCGTGGCCCAGGCGCAGGGCCCGGCGCCGGGCAGCCGCAGCTCGCAGGACAGGCAGGCGGCGCGCGCGCCCGCCACGTGCAGCTGCGCGCGCCACGGCTGCCCCGACACCGTGCGCGTGTAGAAGCTGCGAGGGACGCCCGCCACCTCTTACTAACGCCACGGCTACGCACCGAATCTTATTAAGCGCCCTGCGCCCTGCCCGGGCATTATTATACTGGGGTCTTTTTGTTAATTTCCGAATGCACTCTTGTGTTATATATTGTAATGCTGCTTACTTTACTGTAATCCGCAATCCAACGGTTGCAATTTTACCGACAACATAATGGTCCTTACGAAAAAAATTTACACAAAGACATAAGTGAAGTATTTACTATAAAACGTTTTCCTCGTCCATTCCGACATAGTTATTGACTGTGAAAGCACCGGGCGTGATGGAGCTGGAGATGATCTCGCCGTTGACCCTCATGCTGATGTATAAGTGTTGCCAGATGTTGCCGTCCGCTTGCTCGAGCGACCAACGCGAGGACACGTAGAAGTCGCCCCTCGAGCTGAAACGTGGCAAAGCGATAGGCACCCAACCGTTCGGCTGCTGACGATGCTCCTCCTGCAAACATTACATAAATGACGTGATTCAAATTGCAAAACCATTAAAAGACTGATAGGATAATGGTCAAGTGACGTACATGTAGCGACACTAACCATTCCATAAACCTATCACATTAAATTAACTCAATAAAAAGGTTGATGTTATATCACAACAAGGGTTGATCAGAATGAATAGTAATATAGTGGAATCCCATACATATATTTCTACTAAAAAAACCCTTACCTCACAGTTATTCAGTGCCTCGACATTACATATCCTAAGTACAGTGTAGTTCTGCCGTCGATTCAGCCAGTGGGCGGCTATCTCGTTAGCGGTGGGCCACAGCACGCCGCCCAGGATGTGATCGTCCGTGACCGACTCCGGCGCCTCCAGGGTCATGAAATCCCTATCGTTAGCCAGCACCAGGGAGGTCAGGTTGACCACACGAAGCTGCACCGTGGGATTTGTACGGCCGACCTACAGAAGAGAAAATAATACAAATCATATGATAATAAGATTCATTATTTCAGTTCATATCATTATTGAACTTCCTTAATTAAACAAAGCAACAAATCATTTAATTGTAATAACATTTGATATCGTCGTAGTTCTTACAATATGAATTCAATACAACTTTATATTGTAAGAGTAACCACAACTTGAGCTATCACCGACTTACTTTAGAATATGATTATATATGTACTGACTTAACTCATGTATGTTTTTCGAGATAGCCCGACTAGTTTCGGATCTATACGAGGTCCTTCTTCATGAGCCCCCACCATAGCGTAGACATGGCGGAAACATACGTGAGTTAAGCCAGTACATATGTATGTATATAAGCACCTCTTTACAAATGTGCGTTTTAAATTTAAATATCACTTGCTAACGGTGAAGGAAAACATCGTGAGGAAACCTGCATACTTTAGAATATATAAAAAAAAAATTCTAAGGGGTGTGAAGTCTGCCAACCCGCACTTGGCCAGCGTGGCGGACTATGCCCTTAACCCTCTCAATATGAGAGGGGACCCATATTCCAGCAGTGGCATTATTATGGGACGATTATTATTATTATTATGTAGTAATGCACAAATATAATTACTATTAATTCAAGTTATCTCAGTACGGTGAAGTTCGCTATAGTAATGAAAAAGGGATGTCTTAGGGATGTTTTCGCATAGAAACGTTAATTGTATGGTGTTTGATTGGTTTAGTAATTTTTAATATGCAATAAATATTGATTAAGTTGAAGTCAATTTAACGGATTTAGAATTAATTTTCGACAAACGACGCCCAACTTTTATAATGGACACGGCGAAAAGTTATCACCTCAGCAAAACTTCACGAAAGACAATGAATCACAATAATTTGCTCAGAAGGCTCTTCGTTAATTGCCGTAATTTCTCTTTTATAAATAATTAACTTCAATTAATTAATACGGGAACAATACTATATAACAATATTTAGCTTTGTGATATTTTAACTGATTAATATATTATATGAAAACTTCGAATTAATTAACATAATAGTACCTTAATAAAAATGTTATTCTACCGTCTTTTAGTCATTAATAAGATCCTAAATGTTCATTTTTGTGTCCACTAACATAAGTCAATGATTATTATTACAATTGCCCATCCTGTTAGAGGCCGGACGTGACCATAGACATGAAACAACATTATAAATTTCACTACTTTAAGTTTTTTTTTTACATTAGTACAAAAACTTATCAAAGAACATGTTAAAACTGTCATGAATTTCTAAAACCAATTTCGTACTTAGAACTTGGTACTATATTATAGCTGTTGATTTAACATACGGCACACAGCATAGTTATAAGCGTATTCTTATGAACCAATTCGATTACATCTCCCTACGATTGAGTAAAGTTTGCCTCAGGTTTGTTTGGAAAAGTAAATCTGTCCAATGTTCGTTTAGTACGGTAAATGTGCAATTGTGTGAAATGTCACGTTGCTCTGAAGTTCACGTCCGTGACCGAAGCGGATGCCGGCGCACCTCGTGTCATCGCCTGCTGGAAATCACCCAGTTGCGATCACTTACACTTATAGCAGAGGAATTTCGAATGTTTACATTACATAGAATATTAAGTGGTGAGACGTGGGAATGTATTACACTAGTTTTCTTCTACCCGTTCGGAGAAATACAGGCGTGATGTTATGTTACAAAGTTTAGTGTATTTCTATCGCTATGATTGCATTGCATTTGTAATTTTTGTTCTGTTTCTTATATTTGACAAAGCATTTATTTATTTACTTTTTATTGCACACCATAAGCAGGCATAACAAAGGGTGAACCAAGTGGCATTCTCCACCAGTCAACCCTTGTAGAATGTGCAAAAAGGGTGGCAAAAAAAATATAATAAGCATTGTGAGCTTGCTTCGAGTTTCATTCTAATGCAGCCTTTATGTTTGAACTGTTTATTATAGATGAATAGATATGAAAATCTACAATTTAAAATTCTAAGTCATAAAAAATATTACCTAGTATTTTATATTGTACACTGTTGTATCAAGATTATTTTAATGTTACTTCGATGAAATATATTCTTAGTGAGAACTTATCTCTCGTAGTATAGCTTTTTGAGTTTTGCTTTGGCAATTGCGATAGAAAATAACTGTTAAACAGTTTTTTCTACTCGGCCATGAGTAGAGTAGATTTTCGTCATAGATAACATAATTTTAATGTAAATTATTATGAGTCGCGGTCGTTTTGTTTATTTTTACATTTATGTGTGTGCGTGGCAGACTATGGCCTTAACCCTCTCAATATGAGAGGAGACCCGTATTCCAGCAGTGGAATTGTAATGGGTTGAAAAAAAAAATACTTTTAATATTTTTTTACATCTGGACACAGAAGAAACACTTATGCTTATTACATAAATATTTATTCTAGGCGGTAATCAAACTCGCGACGCCGGCGCAGCAGTCAGGTTCAATAACCCCTGCACCAACGGGCCAGTAAGTCATACCAGTGTAGTGAAACCGTAACCTGGGACTCTACACTAATTCTTTCTTTATATTGTAGAGAATTATATTGTATATTGTTTACACGCTATGGTGATTTTTTTTCAAAAACATCGTTCACAATCCTTAATTAACATTCTAAATCCTAAGCCATAAATCATATAGTAATCTTAAATAAACAGTCATGTTACTTGATAGCAGTCGTAAATTTAATAATGTATTACGTGTACTGTGGTAAATTCACGTTTTCTTGGAAATACCCTCGCATGTTTCCCGTTTCCTGTGTAAATAGCAATGTGACAGGATGAAGGGTGGCAATTAATTATAACTGCCCAGTTCCCTTCATACAGAAACTCTATTTGGCTTTACACAAGTACAGTTGGACGTGTCTTTTCTAAATTTAAAATTTACGGTTGAACGTTCTGAAATTAAAAACTATGTAGAGTGCCCTTTGAATTTTATTGATTTGAATGTTCTTGTAAAAATAGTTTTTATCTGCAAATATGAGAAATTAATTTTTATATGCCTTAAATGATTTAAATACTCGTATGTACTACATTGAACGATCATAACTTAATACAAAAATAGATTAAAAATGGAAAGTGTCTGTGCTTTCGCTGTCGAAAATTGGATCGAGGCTTCCAAAAATTTCAATGAAAAAAAAAAAATCGACAAAAATGATGACTAAAATGCATTTCTATTAGCGAGGGACATCGGACGCTATTCCGGAGGTCGCTACCCAAGTCCGGCACGGAAATGGACATGACACGTACATACGTACATGTGTACCTACACTTAGTGCTACTCACTCCTGTAGTTCCTTAGATATATTCTCAAAGTTTACACTGCGTTTCTAAATCGAATCTGAATTTCATTCAGTATTGACCCAGCGTATTAGCACTACATGTTTCTTGAGACTTCACTTACCCTCGCGTGAATGTTAGTGATTATTACGCTGTAAAATGTATTTTGAGTAGAGTGTAGATTTTTTGTATATTTATTTGTCTTTCTATACCTAATAGGTATTTAGAAAAAATAGGAGTTCTATCTTATATATAAAAATGAATGTTTGTATGTATGTTATCGATTAACTCAAAAACTACTGTACCGATTATTATGAAA
>DWDT01004656.1:0-11059 GCA_018245595.1 Microceris scylla
CAGCTAGGTGGAGTGACGATATACGCAAAGTGGCTGGCAGTGGTTGGACGCGAAGAGCTGAAGATCGAGCTCAGTGGAGTGTTATTATAGAGGCCTATGTCTAGCAGTGGACGGGAGTAGGCTGATAATGATGATGATGATATAACATTGAATATTCGTCGTAGCGTCAATACCATTATTTAATGACACACACACACACACACGCTATCAGCCTGTCATCGTCCACTGCTGGACATAGGCCTCCCCAATTATTTAATCCTCTCCGCTATTTAAATAGTAGTGTTAATGTAATATTATTAATAAATCACGCTTTATACGCTTTCAGCAACACATATTCTATGTTCAAATTTAGGTTTTATCTATAGACAACCATGAAGTTTAAATGCTCGAAATCAAAGAGCAATGAGGATCCTGACGATTACTTGAAGTTTTCACAAACAAATAAGTTCTAAATAATACCGATTTATCGCTTCATGTATAGAATAGACTCTCATACTAATTAGTGGTATTTTTTATAAAGACAAATTTCCATTAATAGGTTCCAGTTTTTAATTATACGTGGACATTTTATATACTCGTAAAGTGCAATAAAACTAAATCATACCATAAATGCTTCAATTCCACCGTTATAATTGCTCACCTTACCGAAATGTCATGCAATATTACGTAGTATTCCCGTTTATTGTTACCACGTTATGTTTGGTTATTAAATGCATAATGAATAGACAAATAAAATACAAAAGCGAAGGCGGTAGTGAGCAAAATGCATGTACTTAGAAGCAACGTCCAATCTACTTTTGACGCAACTCACTAATGGGATTAAACTTTAAATCAATAAGGAATTATCAAATTCAAAGTATATAACCTAGGTATCTATTTTGTTGAACTTAGTAACTGGGAATCTGGCATTTAATTTGCGGCAATATCTAGACTGATCAGTCAAGCACTAACATCTAGATCGCTAAGCCGTTTCATTGGTCTAATCCTAATTCAGTTTTTATACGTCTGCCGGTAGAGTCGCCTGCCGTCTGACTGGCTAAAAATGCATGCAACTAATACATACTTTCACCGGCTAATTGTTTAAAATGGTAACGTTATTTAGAACGATAGCTTAATGTCAACGTGTCTGCCCACATTTCGTACGAGGCTGCTATACATTTACATATTCAGCTATGCTTTTATCGTATTGCACGAAGGTAAGTGTTGTGTGAATCCATTTAGCTGTCATGTTGTGTTGATTATCTCACATTTAAGATTCATGAGACAAACATTTTAAATCTTCTTATGAATACGTATATGTTTTAACATAAGTAATTATACCTTATCAATATTTTGTGAGTGCATGAACAGACACGTCAGTGATATTATTCTCAATAACTATGCACACATTTACAGTAATAAGCTGCATTGCTTGACTTATATAAGTAGATACCATTTGTAGTTACAAATACGAACTTAATAAAACATTGCTACAATTTGAATATCTTAAATTACACTGTTATGATGAATATTGGAGACGATTTTTATGAACACTGAATATAAATGTTTAAGTGCTCGTTAACATGCATGTCGACATTTTATTGTCATTTTCCAACACTTCATTGAATGAATATCGTTTAAATTATTAACTGCCTTTTACATACGTACGAGCATACTGCACTGCTGTGAACAGACTCTCATATTAATAAGTGTATATATATATATATATATATGTATATCTCTGTTGATTATTATACTTTATAATGTTCTTTATATATGTTTCACGATATATAAAATCACATAAAGAACGTTGAGGCTACAGATGCAAAGTTATAAAAATAGAGCAATTGTTACGAAATATTCTACAGACTATTATTTTTTTTTAAACTCATCGTTTAATTGATTGTCCTTGAAAATAAAAGATTTATTTATAATACAGTAAATATCAATTTTTAAGTATATTCAATTTTATGAAATATTTGGATAGAAATTGTCTATCCATTATATCGTTAATTTTTTTCTTATCATTCTTATTTCCAATCAAAAATATCGATATCGGTAACTTCGACTGATACAATAATTATACATCATATTTACCTATACATCACTGTCTCTTCTAACACCTAAAGTCTAGACAGTTAGTATCCAAGTGGGACTTAATACACCTTGTGGCATTCTCTACCAGTCAACCTTTGGTGATGGTGAGAAATTGGCGGTAGGCGGTAAAAATTAAAAGCTAAGAAACCAAACTTATATAAAATAAATATATACAAAAACAAATGAATACATACATAAACGCAATAGAAACAAAAACATACATATCGTTTACATTGTATACCTATATATGTATGTAATGCGAAATACAAGTAAAAAGCGCTTCTTGTCATAACTAGTGTGATAAATGTATGTTATTTACACTGTACGCAGTTTTATTTATCATTTTATTTAAATAAGTACGAACTCATTAAACAGTTTTATGTTAAATACAATGGATCCATAATGAAATACGCCTCGAACACTGAAATAAATATTCAACGAGATAGCCAACGAATTCTATAAATATTTGCCTCTGTATTTAAACTCGTAACACCTTACGAAAGAGATCGTAACGATATAGCAGTGCCTGATATATATACTATTCATCCTTTAAACGCAACCCTGTCAGGTCATCAGGTGCCACTTTAATTATAATGTCGCGAGATGCCGATAAGCATAGCTGATTATAAACAGCTCGGCCATATTTATTTATTTTTTAAAACTATCTATTGCGAAATGGATCATGTCAGACGCTTCTGAGCGTGAAATTTTACAGTGCAACACATACATATATACTAGTATATATTGTTTAAGCGGATTTAAAGTATTGGACTCGACTTCATACGGTCTAAATACATCGGCCATCACAATGCATCAGCGCAATAACAAAGTGAAGGGCACTCGGAATTCTCGGATTATTTTAACTTGTCTTTTTCAATGTCAGCGTTTAAAATAATTGCATCACAATTTTTAAAACGCGAGGCTTTTGCTTTTAAGACGGTTTAAGGCGTAGCATAATAAGATTATTTCCTGGAAATTATGAGACACTTTAGTGGCGTAAAAATAGTCTAGTGATCTGGTAATTCTGACAGTTTCGGTTTATGAAATGAGTATATTCGTGTATTTACCTCCTAGCGGGTATGGAAACATCCGGAATATTATTAATGGGGCCATTAAAAAACAGCTATGTATTTATTTATTTATTCTTATATATTATGACGACCTGATTGGTCTCGTGGTTGCAAGCGCGGCGACTGATCGAGAGGTTCTATGTTCAAATCCCGAGTCGAATACTATTAGATTTATAACTTAGACTTTGTAACAGAAGTTTCAAGTAGTTGGTCGGAGTCTAGATCCGTGCCCGGTGTACGGCAATAGGCTTACCAGCTACTCCATTGTGGGACGTCAACGTAACTGCTAAAACGTGGGAGTGTACTACACTCCTCTACCTACCACTTCGGGAATTAAAAACGTAATGTAACGTTTGTTACGTTATCCTTATATAGCACCATAAACTAAGGCATACTTTTATACCCTTTAGTAAAGTTTAAGGCGCTCTTGCTTATTTAGGCGCTCTCCCGGTCAATCCTTGGGGATGGAGTAAACGCGTGTTCATTGATGTAACAGTCAGCTGGTCAATTAATATCTATATTATTAATATTAATAATATCTTAACTATTTAATAATATCTTAACTAATTAATAATATCTTAATTAATTAATATCTTAACACCGTATAATTGTTATTAATTACTTGTTTCTGTGAGCTATTATTCTCGATTTTACATATTATAATAAATATGTATGTAGCTGAGGAGCCAAAGAATTAAAGATTAGCCTTTGTTTTAATCATTCTAAAAATACACGCCCTACTTTGTACAGTAATAGTGTAATTCTGTAGTTATGTACGACGTCGTCCGTATTAATTTCCTGTTAGAGTTCTTAAACTCTAGATAGAGTACAATTGACTGATATAAAAGAAGATCGGTAATATTATAAGTATATTATTATCAGTACCTAATAGTGAGAACTTTGTCGGAGGGTCGCGATAAAACGCAATTAAAATATTCATACATAATAATCAAACACGCTTCATTGTGTGTTGACTGTTCATGCCTTTAGACACCAGAGGTTGTTGAAATATATAAAAAAATAATCACATCCATATCATTTCTAATTAAATATTAGATGCCAAATGCAGACACCATTGTACATACAATTTTTTTACATATAAATACTACGCATAGTTATTGGTATGCCACACGGTTTGAGATGGTCCTCGTGATAAAAGTTTCAATATACTGACCGCTCAAGTCTGTGATATGCCGACTTCAGCGCTAATTTTATCTCGAAGCATATCATTAAGCCTAATTTTAAAGCAAAACACATCACCTTAAAGCATACAAATGGCGTTTTATAATAATTTATACAGTTCTCAAATAAAATTGCCGTCAGTATACAAATATAGTCATGGAACCAAACCGAAATGATTGCTCCATATTCCAACTAGAATAAAATTTTAAATATGATTAAAGACATGATAAATAGTTATTAATATACATATTCGTTTTAAATGTCGCCTTTCGCAATAATGATTTATTATAATCGATCTCTGACGAATCCTGTTCGACAATGTCAAATTAAAAATCGATTTTATTATGTTTGTGACTATTACAAATCGACACTATAATATAATCGATTTCTGTAGAAGACTATGGAACGCAATTAAATTAAAAATATTTTTTATTATGTTTAAATAGATCATCATCATAATCAGCCTATTCCCGTCCACTGCTAGACATAGGCGTCTCCAATAGCACGCCGCTGAGCTCGATCTTTAGCTCTTCACATCCAACCACTGCCAGCCATTAGGATCAATATAATAAATATATCATAATCGATTATTAGCGAATCCTGTAAGACAGCAAAGTTAAAAATCGATTTTACTATGTCCAAAGCGATATGTTTAGAAAAGGCTCTAGCACCAATTACATAGAACATAACCAAAGGACATAAATGAATGAACAATAGGAGCGAGTTGAGATGTGTGGGGCTAGCAGGGATGACGATCGAATTGTGATTGAAAATCAAATCAGAATATTTACCGTGAAACCGTCCTTTTAAGTTACATTCAAATCAATCAAGCCGAAATCAAATATATGTTGTCTGTCCGTTTAATTATTCAGATGAGGCAATAAAACATCATCATAGTACGTTTTTAGTAAAGTAATTTATTTTGTAATTAAAGGTTATAATTATTTTTTTGTAATATGGTGTGACATCGCTACAAAGATTCCAGAACAGCCTGGTTCTCCAAAAAGTCCAGAGCTTTCTTATAATTCACAAAAGTTACAATTCACACAGGAGCCGATTACACTCTTTGGAGTTTCATATAATCTGCCTCACTGAAATAGGCTAATGATGATGATGGTGCGGTGTAAAATAAAGAGTTTTGCTGTATATATGAATACTGAAGTAGTACAGAAAAGTTCACGATACGAGCATCGAGCCACGCAAGCCATAGAGTTCTGAGAACGAGACCGGCGGATGCGCGCGTGACCAGCCAAACGGCCTTCCTCTCTAGCGGGTCATAATTATTGCCCATTTATATTAACGTTAAGAAAACTCTCTCTTTCTTCCCTATTAGGTCAATCTGAAATCGCGCGCTTACTCCAAATGCTTAGAGCCTTAGATAGAACCTTACTCGTGCTATGTATTGCTCTATAAATATCAGACAGTGCTAAATAACACAGTTAATAATTTGCCTGTCAATTAGTACTTTCACAGTGCTATTAAAATTAAAATATTTATACTATAAATGACACTCCTGTCTGGAAGGAAGCTATCCTAATGATATCATAACTTTCACGAAGTAACTAATATGCTTGATGATGCTGATTGATGCTTACATTTCAAGATTTACTTAGTACAAAACTACTTATACAGTAACTTTAGTAAGTTAAGCTCGCCAAATGGTTGCTAGCTTTTTGGTAAAGTATTATTTTACACAATTTTTTATAAACATTCTGACAAAGTATGTTTCCCCAAGATACCTACTAAATTAGACAGATCATGATCCTTGAGTAATTTTCGAAAAATGTACGTATTAGAGTAGGCGCTTCTTTATAAAACATAGAATTAAGTTGGAGATAAGTACTTTTGCCAGGATGTCAGAGTTAGCCTCCAAGTGAGGCTTTAACGGAGCTCGGTAAAGCAAAAACCAAAAAAAAAATCTTGTACGAAATGCCATATTTTATCTGCCATGAAGAATTCGCATTATCTCAGAACATAGGGTCTACATTGTTTCCATTATTCAAATAGTTAAATTCATTAAGGTTTTCTTCTATTTTTCTATTCAATTTTTTTTACAAATTCCTACAGATATTTTGTTTAAAGTCTTAAGAAATACTTCAACAGAGAAAGAGTAGGCAATTTTCATGGAATATTTCAGTACATCAGTGTATACATTTCAGTATAATCCATTTATGTCTATTACGAAAATATGTTCCAAATTTTATAACTCCTCTCCATCTCTTTTTGTGCCGTAATTTACATACCAATGGATGTTAGTTGCAAAATATAAACGACATGTACAATAAACAGCGTGGGAGATACAGAGCCTTGGCTCACACTACCGCTAACGACTTTCATCTTTAAACAATATCTCTCTGCAACTTTAATATAAAACTCAAATTGATGACCGGAAAAATTACCCTATTAAAATTCTTATTAATTAATAATCAAGTAATGATATATGATACGTATTGCAAATATGTATAGTATTTTTTAAAACGCAAACGTGCGTATAGCATTTGCAAATGTGCAATGCCGTCCTAAAGCGTCTGGAACTGACCTTGAATAAGATTGCAGATATGGAACTGCTATTGACAGTTACTCTAGTTTGTGTAAGTACTTTTATATATATCACTTTACATACTGTGCTACTGTGCTACTGTGAAACTATAAGCCAGAGAATGAAAGTAAAATCTGAATAGATTTGCATTACCCACATGATTAAAATGCAATATAAAAAATTAGAGCCTAAACCGCTCAGAATAGCTCGATCGGCTCTCTAAATACGATGACTTGGGTTTCGTTCTCACAAAGAGGAAACGAAAATCTTACGCAATCAATGAGCTGAACAATAAAGATTCTGTGGTTAGCGTTGTTTAACGGACATCTGAAGAATTTCCGTATGTAATAGGTATGTATGATTCGATTTTTTTTAACCGGAAATGCCTGCGCTACGCTTATTTGCTTAGCGTGGGCTCTCCACATTACATCGATTGTGCTGTCGTGACATTGATCTGTCAGAATTAGATTCGGTATAGCTCCGGCTCCGGATGTAACTAATAGGATCTTACGATGCGTTTAATTTTATTCATAAATATATTATGGTCTGTTTTACTATTGTTTCAGCATTAAATGCACATTTCGAAGTGTATCTTATATCAAATAACGTCTCGATAAATTACTATGTATTCACGTATAAATTCATAATATGCAGATTTTATAAAATTCCAATTTTGATATTCTTTATTTTACATTTATTGATGACAAAAATATGTTAAAAAACAAGGCAGTGAATTGATAAGATTGAGTTAACAGAGTGATGCACAAAACAGGTTTCTGAACCACTCATCTGATATTGTGTTGCCAACATCCGTTTTCTAAGAATTTTACATTAGCTTACGAAATGCAGAACTGCTACAACTTTCATAGCAATTTACGGCTTAGTTAATCCGAAACTATAGGCATGAGTGTTGCCGCAGCGAAAATTACTAGACACATAGTTAATTTGAAGCGTCAGGTCTCGGTGAGCGGGCGAGGTGTAGATTTCGGCTGGGAACCGCCGGAGGCTCGCGTGGCTCATCTACTCGTAAAAATAACAATAGAAAATCACTTTGCGTTACCAACCAAACAACAAGCATGTGCGTAATGGTTCTTTAAAGTTATAATGGGATGCCTATCTCCATTTCAATTTCATAATTTCGTTTCACTTTTTAACTTATCATGTGTTGCCACATTACTTTGAGGTTTTCCTTTTTCGACTGCGCAAACATCTTCAATGTTTATAAATCTTCTTCCTAGTTATATACATATGTAGTTACTACACTACTTCTATCTCTTATATTCGTTTGTTCGATTATTATTTGTAAATAATTACAAATCTATTTATTTATCCACAATAATACATCACAATTTTTTTTAACGCTTACATACACATTTTAACATCTTATAATAACGCCTTTTTGCATTTAAATCTATTCACGGGCAAGAAGTACGAGTTAATACTCGTATATGGTTTTAACAGAAGTATGTATTAAAACAAACATTGAAATATTTGAAACGATTAAACATTTATTATCTAAAAATATGTATGATATTATAGTTATATTTAATTATAATTTTAGAGCATATAGCAATGGAAAAGGGAAGGTCACACTTTATCAATGACACAGCGATACAATGAAATTTAAGAGCTACTAAAGAATGCAATTTTATAGTTATTACTTCGCCACAAAGTAGCGCGATAATAAAATCAAGCACATACAATGACTTCGTCGTCGAACTGCATTTTTATTGACGTTTATTTATAACGTACGTTAACGTGAAAGTGAAACAACAACGTGTCTTTAAAAGTGAAGTTAACGTAATTCAGTTAATTTAAGGCTTTTACACCGACCTGACCCAGGTCAGAGCAATAATTAATTTTAGGCACCATCCTTGACCCCGATATCAGTCCTCAACATTAAGCGTAGCTTGCAGATAAATAGTAATTATTGTAACATCGCGCCAATTCCCTTACGGGATAGAGCACCGAATGCCCAATATTTTTATTCCTACAAACCGAAAGTACTTCTTCTAAACTCATCACTCTTTAGATACACGTTTCGCTTTTGAAGACTTCTGACTTCTGAGTACTAACATGTAAATAATTTTTTAATTCCTAAAATCAGTTTTAAATTTTCCGATAAACAATAGACCACTTATTAATTTCGGCACTATACTAGAACGCTCTTAAATAGAGCTTGAAAGTGACAGAGAGTCGTCACGTCTTATCTCTATAATTATTATGACAAGGTGAAAGGGCTCCGTCTTGTGTATTATTAACTCTACATCACAGCAAAATGATTTTACCTTCGGCATACATATTATTATGCTCACCAATTATACTATGTATTATAAGGGCTTAGACCTTTTAGTGGAGCCTTAAAACAACTAGCCGAGTTCATAGGTCAGGCCGTCTGGCATCCACATTTACTGGCAACACTGTAACCTTACAATATAATTAATACGTGTTTTACGTCAATTGGCAGCTAAAGTCTTTTCAATTATTAACTTTGCGTAACTGGCAACCGAGATAGCTACTTCCGAACAATTATAAAGTTGCTGAGCGCAAGACAAATCACGCGAAACCGGTTTTCTATTGAAAGTCGGGGATTCATCGCTCTGTGGATGCTTACCGCTCCAATACAGATGCGTTTGTTAATCACGTAATGAACGAGAGTTATGCCTATGAACTGCATTGTTTAAGCCAATGTTATATCCGTATGTTTATATGGGTGTGTTGTAAATGGTTTTTCGCCGCTCTCACTTATTCTGGACATGAGTTAAGGAGATACTAAATGTTGGTTTTGCAGGATTTTAAATAACGTATTTTCTACGAATATTCATCGAGCTATTTATGTTTGGATTGAAAAGTATTCTAAGTTACTTGTGTTATTTACCAGATTTCATTTAATCTCCATTCAAAATATCTAGTACGAAGGGTGAATGGCTATTTCTAGATATGCTTGCTCCATATCCAGATGCATCTGCGCTTTTCATTAGACAACATCGCAGCTAAATGCTAGTCTATCAGACAATAATAAAATCTACATAATCAATTTAGCGGTTTTAATATGAAAAAGCAAGATACAAACATAGGTAGGCCTCTGCGGTAGACAAAAGCCTACCCGTTCCGGAAATTACAGACGTGATGTTATTTTATGTAATGTAAATATATTTTATACTTGTTAATGTTAAAGTAAACTTTAGTGTATGATATTAATTAAGGCTACAAAGTAACATTATTGAATGACTTGACTAATGTACTCACTTCCATATTTAGCATGTTTATGGGCACTGGCTGTTGAGGAATGGCCGAAATTCGATCATAACTCATTGAATGTTTAAGTTCAACATGTATTGAGGTTCTTATGTAAAGATTATACTTCTAAAAATTTCTACTCAGCGCTACTGTTTCACCACGCGCTATTTATTACGTGTTTGACATTGACAGCGTGGACATAAATAAGAAATGTTTTTTTTTAATACACGTATTTGGAACACATAATTATTATAAATTGTAGTTTTGGCGCTCTTTTCGTGTATAAACATAAACTATTGCAAATTTGACACTCGGTTGTGCGTGGAATATTCCTAAAACGCTACAAGAACTTATCTTTATATTTAATTATATGCTTATATATTATTATAATTATGTATATATATATATTAATAACATATTTCGTAATCACACGGTTCAATAATTTTTGCCTTTTAAACTTATTCGTATGGAACTTATTCGCATGGATTTTAATGTTAAGTGTTTATTTTCGTACTTGTCAAGTGCTAAGCATCCCACATAGCACTCGGTTCCGTCATTGTGGTTTCGTATGAGAGATATGCAGCTATGATACGTAACGTACGTAGAAAAATGATGTCATCGAATATTTTACGGGTACGCATCGTTTCCGTGATCGATAGTACATCTACAGAGAGAACATCTACAGAGTGTAAAGCCAAATATAGCTCTAATCTTATTGTATATAATATTCATATGAACTTTTATAATTGTACTGTCACAAGATGAATTCGAAATTGACATGTTGTAGTCACTGCTCATCTCATACTGCATCTGGCGCGATGATATAATATTAATATAATAATAATCGACCCATTTATCATTTCACGGTTGGAATATAGGTCTCCTCTCATATTGAGAGGGTTAAGGCTATAGTCTTCCACGCTGGCCGAGTGCGGGTTGGCAGACTTCACAC
>DWDT01004657.1:0-11057 GCA_018245595.1 Microceris scylla
AATTACAATAAATAAAAATAAGAATTAACAGACTGTAATAAAAATGAAAAATTAATAAAATTAATTAATTCATATAATAAAAGAAACCGAAAATCGATTTATACTTGAGATTACAGAAAAAATAAATCTGCCTTAGCGTTGCCGCAAAGTATGTTTGTAAAATTTACGTAATTTTTGTTAAAGGAAATAAAACAGTTAATCCGGTAACCAAAGAGGTCAAATCAGCCAGATTAGTATAAAGTAAAGACGTATAACAAAGTTTTGATTGTTTTAAATAACAATTAAACATCGAGCGAGGAAGTAAAGCTAATGTTTTTATCAGCGATGTATCAAGGTGAAGCAAGACAGATCAAGCGAAGGGTGAACGGATTTTCAATGAGTAACTTCTATATACAGCAGAAATTAAGGATAATAAAATGTACATAGGCCACTTCCGAATTGATAAGGTGGATGGTACAGAAAAAAAACGGAAATCCCTTAGATAAACGAATATTTTGAATAGAAGGATGTAGGACAGATTAGCTGTGGATAGTGGTGGATGTGAAAATTTGACAGTTAGCTTAGCATGCACAG
This sequence comes from Microceris scylla, assembly GCA_018245595.1. Classification (NCBI taxonomy): domain Eukaryota; kingdom Metazoa; phylum Arthropoda; class Insecta; order Lepidoptera; family Hesperiidae; genus Microceris; species Microceris scylla. The sequence goes on from DWDT01004657.1 coordinate 574, forward strand.
GAGACTAATGGAATCCTAATATAAACAGTTCATTATCACTTTTGCATAGCGATATCCGTCCCCGCCGTGATCACATGAAGTGGTAATTGAAAATCTACGTCAGTTTACACACAGATAAAAAAGTTAAACTTTGCACAAATATTGATTTCCATGATTATTGATAATTCGTCGCTACAAACTTCGAATAAACAGTAATTATGTATATGCTAATAATAACTCTATGCTCGTGATAGAGGAAACGGCAGTAGAGGTTAATAAAATATACTAAATTAATACTTTCATGCATTTCTCTGACCCCAAACCATACAAAACTTACGCTATGGCAACCAGAAAAATTATAGTCGTACTTTTATATGTTAATACTACTGTAGATATTTTTTGCAACCAGGCGGAATAATACAGATTATCAGGCAAAATATTAGGCCTAGGTGGAGTCAACTCCTCAAACCTGACTGAGCAGTTAGAGCCGGCAATAATTAACCCAACATGTCAGTTATTATAGACAATGACAAGTAAACAAACATTCGTAAATTCATTGCCGTAATAAAATATGTAATATAAATATAATTAAAATGCATATCGCATGAAACGTGAAAATATCCATAATTGCATTACATTCTGTCAATATATTAATTGGATTTCCATCCTTGTATTTGAATAGCTCGTTAGGCCTCGTTGATAAGCCATTGTTTGCATGCGGCGGCGATACCTAACATAATATTTACCTGTTATTGCAAGTGCGCAGTTTGTTCGTTATTTGTGTTACCAATTGATTATACTTACGTTATACATACAATCATAAATATGTATAATGTAAAACAAACTGCGCAACATCGAAATTTTAAATACGGGCCAGGTAGGGCTTATTGCGCGGAATATACAAAATAGAAAATTTACTTTTGTTATCGTGAAATACTTAAATAATTTACGAGGTAAGTACGTTTATTTATATGTGAAAGTATAATAAGTTTTTATTTATAACTGCACGTTGACAATTTCCGATGTTTTCCTGCTGTACATTTCACAAATACGGGTATAAAAATATATCGATTATGGTTATAGACTTCAACACATAGATGTTGCAAATTGAAAAAGCAAAGAATGAATAAAGGTAACGTAACAGAACAGAGAAATATCCATGTACGACAAAAATAATTTTTTAACATACATATGTCAGGTAATATATATAATATTCTATTATATATAATATTCTATTAAAAAAAATATTTTCTATCTATGTACAATTGAACTAGCAGTATTTAAGTCATAATAGGTGTGCCTGTTATTATACTATATTATTTTTTATTTTGGGTACCTATTAGTTGTAATGTGAGCAAAGTTTTTATTAAACAATGTCATATTAAACGTAATAATGCCAAGAAATATTTTTGATAAAATAAGAACTAGACAGTAGGCACAATAATAATAATAATCGACCCATTATAATACCATTGTTGGAATATGGGTCTCCTCTCATATTGAGAGGGTTAAGGCCATAGTCTGCCACCCTGGCCAATTGCGGGTTGGCAGTCTTCACACACCTTAAAATTTTTTTTCTTTTATAATTTCTAACATGTCTAGGTTTCCTCACGATGTTTTCCTTCACCGTTAGCCAGTGATATTTAAATTTAAAACGCACTTTTGTAAAGAGGTGCGCGCCAGGGATTTGGACCCGGCAAAATAACTAAATTAAATTACAACAACACATGCGTTAAAATGAGGTATGCAGGTGTAAATGTGCTAAAACAGTTACAATAAGTACGATTGTTGTGAATAAAATATTCAAAATGTCCTTCAAACCGCTTCGCAGATGCCAACATGGCGCCTAAATATATTCTGCGATTGTAAAGCGCGCGAAAACACCGCCATCTTGTTATTTACGCTGCATACCGTCGGTTGTATTCTTTGCAAATATTATGCCATACGCCAGTTACTCAACTCGTTAGCGGCTTAAGATTTGCGATGCTGGTTTATTACAGGTGTACATAAATATAGTGCCTATATTTATTAGCAAGAAGGATGCAAATATGCTTCAATAATTTTTTTTAAGCCGGCACAACCTTGTATTCATAAGGGAAAATATAGTACTTACACGGGTCAAACAGATCGTATCTCTGATGGTGGTTTCAACGAAAATAAACTTTTTTTATGCTATATGGAGTTTGATGTTCGTCGAGGGTAAATTATTTAATATCTTGTTACTGACATCAATAAAAAATAAACATAAACTAGACAAGCGGGAATTCTTGTCACTTAAAAGGAACATTTTTTTATATAATATGCTGGATTTATAAATAACTTTTCTGCACTACGAATCGTTCTTTTTATTTCAAGGTACGCACTGACTAATAGTTGACAAAGTATTAAAACAATTTTTATAAATAAACTAATGATCATTTGGCCTCGGTAGATACATCGACAGTACAAAAAATATTTACAATGCCTATTGTAAAAAAAATATAATGTAGACAAAGAGAATAAAACGTGTTCTGTCTAGAAGGGAATATCATGGCGAAGATAAATTTGCAGTTTATAATATTAATTGGTTTGTATCAAGAAATAATATTAAGAATTTCTTTAAACATTTTCAAAATTATTATTTTGTGACAATCTGAGTAGCACTGTCTTTAAATGCGTTTGACCACTAAATATTATACTTATATTATTTCTAGCGTGGCAATCTTGTAAATAAGCCGTAAATATATACACGTAATAAGGGAATATTGATATTTTCCGAAAATGAATAATATGTTAATGCTCAACGACCGACTGCCGCGGTCCGGTTTGGGAGGACCAAATAACAAAGCTATTGTATTCGCAATTTCGCAATTTAACCGCCGAACGATTTTGAATGTTTTTATGTATCTACATATACATATTTTTTTATTTTAGTTTAGGAAATATTTATAGAAACCATACTTTTAATATTCAGTTATGGTTGGTGAAACTACTTTGTATACACGAAAAAAAAACCATAAAAGTGTCGTTGGTAACAATGTACACTTAAGAATTTTAATCTCATAACCTTGCTGTGATAATTTTGTAAGACTTCTGCTAATGGACATGAATAGGTACTTATATTTAAAGACGACCTCATCGACAATTTAAATTTTAGTTAAACAACGTGTACAGATAACAGGGTTATCGTGTGTGTCGCTTTCGATAACGGCGGCGATAATTATTGAGTAGTGAACGAATTTTATTGCTTTCCTGACGGTCAGGGCTGAGGAGTCAACGGCCACAGCTCTCGGTGATACCGCACACCAATTATTAAACAGCGTATGATAAGACAGCGTGGCAACAGTGTTTATTACTCATGTACGCACCACAGCGTCTGTTGTGCAACTGACTCACTTGTATTCCCCCGGGTACACTAAAATTATATAGATAGCTTTAGATTTTGACTACAATTTTATTGAATTCTCTCGGAAAAATTATTTCTGTATTTCATGACTGAACTGTAAAATAATGAATAACGACATTTCTTAAACAAAATCATTCATTTTTTTAATGAATGTTCCATTGTGGTGGTGGCTTACGCAGAAATACATCCAAATAGTTGACGAATACAGCCAAAACAAATAAATAATATCATTATTTATTTAGACATTTGTCCGAATCGAACCCGGAACTATTGGTTTCAGTAGATCAGTGAAGTATCCAATATGCTAGACGAGTCGTAAATGATATAAAAACGGCAATCCGTGATTGAATATCTCAAATATATAAAATAGTTGGCTGTTGCCGTCTTCTTCCGTGTCCTCCGCGTGTCCGCTGTATATTTTGATGTTATGCTTATTTTAAATATCACGATTGTCGCTTGCAATAAGTCTTTCCTTCTGTTATTTTATGTAATTGCACGAAAATATGAAGTCATTCTTTCCAATGAAAGTATTCTTTCCAAAGCTTACGTCACCGCTGTCCGTGAAATCCAATTATATCCTTCAATCAACATATATGCAATATATGTAAATTTATTTATATGAGATTTTTTTCACAACTCTGTCTACCCCTTAGGGGACATGGCGTGACGATTAATATTATAATTTAACTTACATTCCCCTGTCGGAATGATTCGCAATCGCATTAATTATAGGATTATTCTGAACGAATACAAGGGATTTAAAATAAAAACTTAAATTGACTGATTTACTAGTACGTACCCTAAGTATGTAGGTACAGTAAGCAGTCCAGAGCCCGTCTATAGTCTACACACTACATGCTCGAGGTACACAATAAATTCCAAGAACTATAAATGTATTCGGACGTGCTAAATCAAGTTTTTTTTTTTTCATTTTCGTGCGCCATTCCACCAGTCTACATAACCTTGAAATGTTACGTTTTTTATAAGTATCAGTACGAACATGGCTAGATCATTGTCTAATTCAGCCAAAACTAACGCAGGATACACATAGCCTTAACCGCAAAAAACATTCCTAATTAATTCATATCAACTTACATAAATTACTTTTTGTGTGCGAATAAACTTATTTAGCTATAACCTTGCTATTTCTTCGCAGTATACATAAAATTAAAGCGGGTAGAAGATTAGTACATAAATAATGTATGTATAGTTCGTTGGGTATGGTATTATGTTATATAGAGTTTGATTCGCTGCAAAAGTTTTTCTATAACTTTCTATCATAATATGTCTAGTGACATCACATAATTATTGATGGACATTTTAGCATTTCAGTATTCAAAGAGAAAAGAAAACCACACGGGACAGTTTGTACCAGTTTATTTAGCCAAAGCTGTTTTACATATTTAAGATTCTATTTATATGTTCAGTTATTAATAAATTGACTCCTAAGAATATTTATACTGAAAATTGTCATTTCGTACGTTTGTGAAATACTTTGCATTTTAACCACTTTTGCGCAATCCTATGGTGAAATATGACCTTAGTAATGTACTGAACTGACCGCTGCGTACAAGGAGCATATTCAAGGAAGAAAATCAGGATTATAGTCAATAATTATAGAGTTTTGATTGATATGCCACTATATTTTTGCTTTTGCGTTCTTTTAAATTATGAATAGAACAGGTAGTAATACTCCAAGCCTGTACTAATTAATACCATCCGACGAAACAATACTTACTGCCAGGTTACCGTTGCTCTGGGAGGCATCGGTCGGACCGGGAAACATTGAACCTCATGTGCAAGATCGGTGTACTGTTAATTATACTCCAACGAATAATCTTATGTGCCCGGTGTATGGCAATAGGCTCACCACCTATTCCATGGGACTTAGCGTAACTGGTGAAACGTGGGAGTGTTCTGCATTCCTCTGCCTACCTCTTCGGGATTACAGGCGTGAAGTTACGAATAATCTTATTATGGGTAGGTGAATAACTTGTTATTTGTTTTGTCGTACAAACCTACAGGAAGTAGATACGTCGTATTTAAATCGCACATTGCTCGTTTCCCTATTTCAAACGGATTAAATTTAACATTATGCACACACGATATATTAGTCAGACTGAATATATAATGTGTGTACGTACCGAAAGTGGAGTTAAATAATTGCGCAATTCGGCTCATTAAATTTCATAAAGCATTTGTAACGACACGTGGAACACAATGGTATAAGAAAATATTATTTTAAAAACAGTGTACCTAATTTTTTGTCAGGAAGAGAACCAAAAGAAAACATTGTAAAATGTAATAAAATAATTTTTCTTAGTGTCAGTGATATTTTTGTATTTATATAAATTTGCACTACGTAATATCATGAACAGTCACGAGGTAAACCAACATGCTTAAAGGTTAAAAGTTGATGGAGTTGGTAACAAGTGGGCCAAGAGCTAAAGCTACTCTCGAACATTGAAGTTTTTTTGTAAACTCTAGATATACCGTAAAAATAGTCGTTTTGTAGCGTCACCAAAACAAAACCTTAGTAGTCAATTTCTAATATTATGTCGCAATAGTATTCGCACTATCCTACCACAGCAAAATTTGTTTATAGAAAAATGAGAATGCTGCGCAAAACAATAAAATAGTTAAATTACACCTTAATCATCGTATTTTATTGTGAAACAATTTTTCGCCTTGTTCAGCCGAACATTTGAACAAACAAGGTACGACTGAATGCAGATCGTTGACACTATTTCGAGTGCAAATTCATTATGAAGTATTATTTATATTAAAATATTACGATAATAATTTCATACGACAGGAAAATAAGCAGATGTTCTGGAGTTTCCAAGACCGCATGCTATTATTGTAGGCGGAGCGCAACCGCAGTGGGGGATAGCATACGTGACTGGTGCAACGTACGTTAGTAGCTGAAGGCGCTCCACAAGGCACCATATTGAGACCGCATTTGTACAAGTCAAATATTAATAAACGAACTATTTATGCCCAAAAATATTCCACTGACCCTATTTTTTATGTGAAGGTTGGATTTATTGATAAATAGAAAAGACCGCGCAACACATTAACTCCGTTATATATAAACAATTTATTTGATTCAAGGCAGTTGCTATCGAGTGATATCTTTCAATACAACGATTTCGAAATGGTTACAAGTGAACAGTTGTTTACAATAAACTTTATAACAGGATATTATTACATACAGTATATAATATACAATACACGAACAATGGTTGACTTTGCAATTAGAAAAAAAAACATTTGATATCGGTGGCACATTTCTTTTGTTTGTAAGAACATTGCTCATAATTACATATTCATGTTCTGTAATAGAGACGATTATTTTTGTAAGAACCGCATTTAGACCAGTGATTGTCTAAAAAAACGTACGTTTAATCGAACGTATCTTTTAAAACGTGTTCCACGAGTGTCCGCGCTCGCTCGTATACCCTTAAGACTAATGAAACTATTACGTAATAGTATGTCATTAGATAAAAAACGCTCTTAAACTAGTGGCTCGAGTAATTCGCTCGTTGACTTTAATGATTTGCTGACATCACTCCATTTATCTTTCCTGTAACAAGATACTTCTTCAAGATATTTCTTTTTCTTATTCATTTTATGTCTTAGTTATACATATCTACCTGTTATAGCGGTATTCTTCGGCCTACTCGGTCTACTCTTTCAATAAACCTAGTATAATATAGTTGATTTGTAACAGCCAATCTCATTGTAAGTGAGAAAGCTATAAAACTTATACTCACGTTAAATATTGTTTCATAGCTTTCGGTTTCAACAGAGTGAAGGAGAACCGGTATTTTGAGGTCACTAATGCAACTGCTTCCTATAATTGCCAATGTCTCTGTCGCCAAAACGTTTCGAATGTTTCCGATCTGGATACCGACCTCTCGTTTCCATAACTGAAGATGGTACGAGGTAGGTTGGTAGATTCTCCAGCAGGCATTATTGATAGGTGCCACGAGTGGAAATTTTTGAGTAACAAGACTATGTTCTCCAAAATTCCAGGCAAAAAGTCTCTATCTGTCTATCTCTCTCTCTCTTTCTCCTTTTATTGTGCTTTTATTTTAATATTTCAACTTAATAGTGAAAGTCGATCAGACTACTCGGGCGGGCGCAAACATGTGTCTCGTTTTCTGTGTTCGTATTTTTTTTCCAGTATTGCTGTCTTATTCCGAAGTGCAGTATATTATAATCGAATGTTCGCTGTAATACATATCAAAATGACAAATAGCGTATTTGTTAGCGATTAGAGAGCTTCTAGCACTGCTTACGCTGCTTCCAGTACGCGGCCAGGGCATTTAGCTGTGGCTAAGCAGGCCGCGACCTGCCCGCGCTCATAAGATATAGTATCTCGGTCAATAACAAATAATTTTAAAAGTTTTGCATTTACGAGTGCATTCAGTGCATAGCCGGGTACATCACGATCAACAGGTTAATGTAAATTGGCTAATTGATAGATTACACAAAGAGAACAATACCAATAACACATAATATATTGGTCACAATGACATATCACAAGAATGCACATCCTGTTCCAAATCCTCTTGACGACAGATAACACTTATCAAGTGATAAAGCTAGATTGTATAATCTCAGATAGCTGGGCTAATTACAATATTTTTTTTACATGCGTCCATCTGATCTCATGTCAGTAATTACTAACTGTTAGACGAACAGGCCAGAGAATATATCTGAGGGACTCTGATAATCTAAATAGAAAAAGATTGCTATTTCGGAGTGTGTGTTAAAATAAAGCGAGACTGCAAGTCAACAAGTATAAGAATGCGGCAAACTGGCAACACATTTTTTGTCTGTGTATTTATAGATTACAGTTTACAGTAAGGAAACATACGGAAAATATTTTTAATCTATGTTTTTATCATAATATTGAAATAACTTTTTTAAAATATTCGTTTTCATAAAAATATCTATTATTTAATTTAAAACATAATTTGTTTGTTCCTATTCAAAAATTAATCTTTATATTTAAAGTGTTTTGTCATATATCTTTCGAAAACCGGCATAAGAATGAAAACGCCTCAATGTCTCCTAAGGTAACGTAGCCGCGAAAGACAAAAACAAGTGACAGCCGAGGGTAACGACCTCGGGAAATTGGGATGAGCTTTGACCGGAGTGGAGCTGGGGATTTGCGTGTATAACGTCTGTGCGTACACACCTTTATGCCTTTATCGCTTTTATATCACGCGCGTTAAACGTGTGAAAAATTGTAAATCTATTAATAAAGTGCTTTTAATTCTTAAGCACCGGTGTGTTGGAAGTTACATATATAGTAATTATTGGGCTAGTCGAAGGAGAAATGCCTTCGTTTTGTTGAAGTGTTATATGACATATTCAGTGCTTATGCTCTGCTTTTTATCAATCTTTGCTTTGTCATTTGTTGGACTGTATCTAGAGTTACTTAAATTATCACATCGGCTAACGATATATCCATTTTAAAGTGCGATCATGCTATTATCGAGTGCATGTGAACATCTGTTTACATTTTGCAAGGTGATCTTGAAAATTTTTATTCCCGCGAACTCGAGCGATATGTGTGCCGAGTGTGCACAGAGCCTTAGCGGTCACGACCCTCCCGCGTGCTCTATGCAACAAAGAATAACTTATTTACCTGCATGTGCATGTATGTAATTTGTTGTTATTTGGTATAACCCGCTAATAAATTACACATATTTATTTTTAGAAATAAATGTAAGATGTGTCTTTGTCTTCGAGAAATGTAAATAAGGAATTTTTTGCTTGTCTGTTTAACCATCTTATTTGTAATGTAACTCTTAGGAAAAACTGAATTGATTTACACAAATTATGTAATTCTTAGTTAAAGGTCAAACTCAAAGTTTTTGTTATTATGAAAATCTTTAAATATACATAGATTTTTTTGTTTTATTTAACGTCGCGACAAAACAGCGTTATCGACTCGATTTATGAAATAGAATCAATTCGGGCTAGAAAAGTGAAATACATTTTATGGATACCTGCAACGAAACTATTTATAAAATCATTATCTAAAAATATCACAACCGCTGAGCTCTTCTAAAATTCATCTTGAGTGTTAAAGTTTAAAAAATATGCAAGTCGATTGTAACGGCACTTGGCCTGCGTGGCAGACTGTGTCCATTAACCCTTCTAATTCTGAGAGGGGATCCATGTTCAACGACAGAACGACAAAAGGGTTCTGATGGATGCTGATGATGACGAAAGACGTGTAAAATACGCGACCACAACACAACAGCTACAATTTATATACTGCTAGAAATATCTTCAAGCAAAGTAGACTATTGTCGTTTGAGATAACAGCGTCTATTTACATACATATTTTATTACAATAAAATACATATTTTACGACTTTACGTAAACTCGCGGGAAGTGCCAGGCAATTAAGTCTACCAACATGTATAACCCGCAGAAGTTAACTAGGCATATCGCTATGATGACGTAATAGCGCTGAAGGCGAAACGAGAGCCATTGGTAGGCGTAGTCACATAGGGCGCATGGAAACGTGTTCTTCGCAAGTATCAAGTTGATTTCTGCGTGTTGTCCGAACACAAAGATACTACTGACCAGTAAGTAGGAACGGGACCGACTAGTTGAAAACATTTCTGTTATTGCATTTATAAATATGAAGGTCTTACGTTCGCTGCACCTACACCGCATAAACGAGAAGCGATAAAACGACAAACGTACGCAAAAGGCATAGGTTGAACATACATAATGGTCAGAAATAGTTCGTCATGATACACATCTGATGGTAGGTCTGTAGCATTTTTCACTATTAAACCTTTTGACTGTTTTTAAAGATATTTGTAGATAAATAGATTTTATATTTCAGAAGTATGTATGGGTATGTATAGAATGGAAAAAGCGTCATGACTCAAAGGATATAGACAATTGCTACTTGGTGCTCTCTGCTTACCTTGTTAAATCTTGTCTGGCGAGACAATAATAATAATAGTAGTAATGATTCTTTCACTTATCTGCTTTTCGCTTGTGCTCGCACAGGATAATTCAAGAAAACCAGTTGGCGCATAATAAAATAGTACTTGTAGGATACAAGTTATAAATTATGAAA
>DWDT01004658.1:0-11055 GCA_018245595.1 Microceris scylla
CTCGTTGGTCGAGTGGTTGCATGAGTGACTGCGGATCGGGAAGTCCTGGGTTCAAATTCCAGGTCGAGTACTATTGGATTTTTCTCATTTAGAATTTATAATAGCGACTCGGAGTCTGGAATTGTACCGGTGTATGGCAATAGGCTCACCACCTACTTCCATGGGACGTAAACGTAACCGATGAAACGTAGGAGTGTCCTACACTCTTCTGGCGACCACTTTAAGGATTATAGGCGTGATGTTACGTAAATATTTTGGACTCAACAGATTGCCCCGAGGTATGCCCTAAATGCAGTTTAATAAACCAATTAATTACTTCGTAATATAATGCAATCGGCATAAAACTCATACTGCTTTCTATACTTAGGCTCAATATTACGCATATCATTCGGAAATGTGAAAATTCTGAAATTCCAAATGTTCTCTCTGCGTTCACTTCAAACGGCTCATTGAGATCCGGCACTTTCAGTTGCTTATACGGATATGTTTTATTTCCTTATGTGATTAAAATTGTTTCATGACTTGAATAAAATCCTATCTAATATGTCTCATTTTTATCAGAACTTGGACTTCCAAAAGTTTGACTGACTTTTTTATCACTTATTTAATGATACACTTAGTTCTACTGTTTTGACTTGTTGTGGGCAGTTATAGTTTAATGAATCAGTCGAAAGTGCATAGTACTGGCGTGTTCATTTTCTTTTAATGACCTTTTTTATGGCTTCAACTTTAGTTACAGGGATGCGTAAAATGTTATTATAACGCGACTGGTTATAAAATGTTGGCGATCGTTAACAAGTTTCAACTTAACTGTTAGTGCTGTGAACCATATTGTTTGTATAGTCTCCTTTAGCGATTTCATTTTTTAGAACTTTAACAATGCGAGAAGGAACAAAATCGATCATTCTTGTTTATTATATATAGCTGTGCCCGCGACTTCGTCGGCGTGGAGTTTTTTATTTAGAAATCAATTAAGAAAACATAAAAGTGTTTTTAATACAAAGAACCTTTTTTTAAAGTACTTACCTACTTCTGTGTATACGATATTTTTAGTTCTAAATTTTGCCGTTGTCACAATATTTTTTATTACTGCTCCTCTCCTATTCATCTCAGCGTGATGTTATATAGCCTATAGCCCTCCTCGATAAATGAGCTATCTAACACTGAAAGAATTTTTCAAAGCGGACCAATATTTCCTGAGATTAGCGCGTTCAAACAATTGTCACGCAGCTCAATGAGCTTCTGGGACTGAAAAGCAGACTCAAACACGTTTGGCTTGAGATGCTGAGCGTCACACAGCTCAAAGATCTTCTGAGGCAGAAGAGCAGACTGAAACACGTTTGCCTTTAGACGCTGAGCGTCACGCAGCTCAAAGATCTTCTGAGACAGAAGAACAGACTGAAACACGTTTGCCTTTAGACGCTGAGCGTCACGCAGCTCAAAGATCTTCTGAGACAGAAGAGCAGACTGAAACACGTTTGGCTTTAAATGCTGAATCTCACGCAGCTCAAAGAGCTTCTGAGACCGAAGAACAGAGTCAATCGCGTCGACTTTTAGATGCTAGGCGTCATGAAGCTCAAAGAGTTACCGAAACCGAAGAGCAAAGTCAATAGCGTCGAGCGCCTTTAGATGCTGAGCGCCACGCAATACAAAGAGTTGCAGAGACTGAAGATGAAAGAAGAACTGAAGACTGAAGATAAAAATGTACTACACTAAGTAACAACTGTGAATAATAATTTTAACGTTCGCTTTCTTTTCGCCTTTTTACACACACATCCAGTTCATACTTCACACACAAAAGAAAAAACACAATCAAACTTAGGCCCGTATTATAGACGGATTCTCAGATTTTGATTTATACTTATATGAATAGTTTTGACAAGCAGTTCACCAATCAGAGAGGCGGAATCTTAACTCAAATCAGTTTTCGAATCTGAGTATCCTTCTAAAAACCGAGCCTTTTTATGCAAGCACTTGACGTAACAAATTAAACTGCGGACCAAAGAAACTATCTCACGCGGACGAAGTCGCAGGTAAAAGCTAGTAATATATAATTTCGAGCGTTATTAAATTTTTTTCCTATTATTTTATTCTTTTATCGATGCGGAATTAAAATTGAAATGATACGACATCTACATGCCCTGACTGCTTCGAGAAATCAGTAACTCCACCTATAGGCAACTGTAAAAACATTGTTTTTTTAGTGTCGCCATCTTCTGGTTGCCCAAATAAACTGCTATGCACTTCGATTTGAAGGTCTTGAACGTCACCCATAGCTAGAACATCACTTTAGCCATGTAATATTAATTGGTCCATAAACATTTGGTTTGTTAAAAAAAAAAATCAAAAAAATCTCTTTCTTTTGTACATGTCATAAGGTAGAAATTAAAACTAATGTTTCGGATTTTAAAAATGGATATTTTTTTGTAAACTATGATTTTCAACATTCAATCCACCATTTCATTCTTTAAATTGCTTATTAGTATAAAATATTCATCTACGAAAAATTTTGCCGATGTATAAGCTCCCCTTGCGTAACGATGGCAAGCGTGTAGACGTCTACGTTTAGACTTGCGGTTACGATGCTTAAGCAAAACGTGAATAAGTACTTATAAACGTCTTAGACGCTGTACAAAGAGAGGGCGTGATATCAACGACCTAGGATGACCTTTGTAATGTTTATGTCGTGCATCGCGCCATTTGTGAAAACGATGTATATTTTGTGTAATATGGTTAAACGTCACTATGAAGGAATTGATTGCGTAGGTGAAGAACGAAGCGGGTGCAACGTAAATAGTCGGAAGCGTGGAGACCGGCTTGCAAGTCCGGCCGGGGGCGGGTGAGCTCGGCGCCACAGCGCACAGATATGGATTTAAGATTAACGAGGGCACGTAGAGCGGGCGCGGGGCTCGCGAGCGGTGTGTGAGGGGAGAGGACTGCGAGGCGGGGGTTTCGGGCGCGCGGCGTGTTTACGTGCGGGTGCAGGGCGTGCAGGCGGCGCGGATCGATGCTGGGCGGGGCGCGGCGGCGCGGGGCGGGGCGAGCCGCCGGCCGCCAGTCCGCCTCGGGGCCGCGTCCGCGCGGTCGTCGCCTGAGAGTCGTCTTGCGGCGGCCGGAGTGTCTCCGCGGGCGCCCGGCGGCGGCGGCGAGCCTCGCGCCGCCCGCCTCGATGCCGCGCGCAGCCGCAGCGTATCCTGTCCCCGCGCCCCTCTCAGCCGCACTCAGCGCCGCGCGCGCAGCCACGTCCCGCGTCTCGCGACCTCTCCTCCACCAGTGACCCCGCACCTGCGTCCCGTCTTCCTCTGGGCTCGTCAGCTCAACGGTACCGTTCAGGAAGTCCTTTGCGAGGATTACGACCCGCACAATCGCATTCGTATAGTTCGTACGGCTACCGGTTGGCGGATCATACCGCGTACCGAGATCTACGATTCGATCCGCGTTTCGCCGCCTGCTACGCGTGAACGCCGCGATCGACGCCAGCGTCGTCGCTGCGGCCGCCCTCGGCGCGCACGCTCCCTTGTGTCATCGTCGCCGGCCCCTGCGGCCTGGCTACAACCCGACCTGGAGTCACATATCCCTTCACACACCATTGCGGTGCCGCGGGCGCCGCCCGAGCCCACACCGCTCGACAACCTGCTCGCCGTGGCAGAGCTTGAGTTCAATCAACAACGCGGCGAGCGGCTCATCGAGCTGGAGGGCTCGGTCTCATACCCGTTCCTCCCCACTGAGGAGGTAACCAACGAAGTAATATCCTTCGAGCTCGGGGACCCAAAACCTCCTGACGAAATATTCTTCGAGGGCAAGACGCCTCAAGAGCGAGGAGTCGAGGACTTTTCAAACAACATGGTAACAGAGAAGGATCTGTTTGATACAATCGACGAAGCTCATTACCTGCCAGAATTAGATGGACCGCATGATGAGGCATTATTGGAGTCGCTAGTCGAAAAGGGCTGTGAAGATAACCAGATTCTTGGACAAACCTTAGATAAGTTAACAAACCTCGTACAAGTGCCGGGAGAGTATCCGGAAGAGGAAGATATACTGCTAAGTAATGCTCCTGTCGTAGATATTATGGGCCGGTTGGAACAATCGCTGGAATCACCCGGCCGTAGTAGCATTACCGCTGCCCAAGGATTATTACACCTACATCATATAGGAGATCATCTCCCTCCCTCCGAACAAGGTGAGGTTGACGAAAGCTATCTTTCGAGAGAAGTTTATGTCCCTGAAGAACATGAAGAATGCGCAATGGAAACACTCGCAGCAGCATCTGAGTTACAGGAGACAAATCAAGTTAACCAAGTTAATCATATAGAATATGATCAAAGTGCCGAAAAGAGGCTAGAAAATAACGTCGAAGCTACCGATGATATTTATAATGAACCCGTACCTGAATCGCACGAAACTTATAATGATAAAACATTCGTTGAAAATCAGCCACAACCATTACCGGATCAAAGTGAAACGACGATATCAAGTGACGCAAGCAATTCTAACATTTATGAAGATGAATGTTCCAAACAAGTCCAAGAGAGTGTCAGTGATGATGTTCATTCAGAGGTTTCTATCCAAAATAATCAGGAAACTAATTCGACAAAAACAGCGTCGAATAAATTCGCAAGCGAACTAAGCGAGTCCCATCGTAACGTGGAAACACCAACAGATTTAAGCGTTAAACACATTGAACAAACCGTAACTCCGCTAGCAGTTGCAACTGATATTGATACATCAAATATAACTATAGAAGATAGTCTGTCGGACAAAAGCGACGAGCAACCAAAAGATTTAAGTGTACACCGTCGATTGCCTACTCCGCATGCGTCGCCAAGAAGGACGGACATACCACGAGCGCCGTCAAGAGAATCGGATGCAATGCAATCGCCACAACCGAGCGGTATCCCAGCCGTTCCGTCCTCACCTGAAATATTCACTATGCCAACGACAAAAAGTAAGCATACTCTATTTTTAGAAACGCTTTTATCTTCTCCCTCTCCTAAAATGTACACGTCAGAAGTAACTATAACCAAACAACAATGTGAACCGTTAAATTTAGGAAAACACAGAAAATCAGCTAGCCCTACAATAACTAGCTGTTCTGATGAAATGAGGAAATTAAATAAAGAATTCGGAGAACCTCAGGAAAAGAGGCAGAAAAGGCATTCTACCGATGATCTAGTTAAGATAAGCAAGGTTTACAACGCAAGTTGTAAGGACGAGGAAATAACCGAAAATAAATGTAAGAAACCAGATACATCTCGTTCTGTACACGTATCATTCGACGTTGCTAGTTCATTGAAACAATTACAACTATTAAAGAAAAATACAGATTTTAACATTCCAGATCCATTATTAATACCAAAAGATAAACTTAATCATATTTTGGCCGCTCCAGCCCGAGAAATACCGGCACTTTTACTACAGAGGCCTGAGTTGCGATTGCCAGAAGCATTTGCATTTCCAGCTGTGTTACAAGACCCAGATATATTAGTTGTATCAATAAATCAACTTGAAAACATACTAGAGAATAAAGAAATGATAAAACATGGACCTAAGAGAGAAAACTGTAAACATGAAATGAAAAATGAAATTAAAGAAGATAGGAAAGAGGCTACATCGACTACTCCAAAATCCCCGAAGCCGATTTCAGGTACTGAAAAAATAACAACGTCTCAACCTCAGCCAGATCAAACGAATCAATCAAATCTACTGAGAAATACACCTAATGCAGATAACTTAGCCATTGATATAGATGCGGCGACCTCAGCCGCTTTCAATCAAATGATGTGGATGCCTTATATGAGCCAACTAGAAGCCTTAAATGTATGCAAACAAAACATGGAATTTATGAAAGCTTTAAGTGCAGCGAGTTACAATGGGCCGAATTATTCTGATCTATCCCAAACATTTAACCCATCGGCGCGATTTATGGGTCCAGGTGGGTTCCCGATGATGCCTCCGATGGATTACGACAGCCGACTGCAATTTGCTATGTGGCAAGAGGCAATGGCGAGAGCTAACGCATCGTCGTCACAGAGGCCAAATTCAAGATCGATGGACGCTCCAATGAAGGACATGTCTAAATCCGCTCAAGCTGACGTTCAAAATCCTTACGTACATTCTACTAAAAACCACTCCAATAAAACACAGTCCGCTCGTACGAGTCCAATAGCGCACAATTACAACACACAACGCTCCATGGGACACAATCCGTTCCTGCAGGGCATGTACCCAGGCATGAATCCGAATTTGCGACCAAACATGCCGTTACCCGGATTGCAAATACCATATTACAACCCGCAAATGATGGGGGGTCAGCGATCATCGCCGAGGACAGGACAACAAAAAAGTCCAACGTCTCCATTTTACCCGAACAACAATTATTTGCATTCGTTTAAACAGACTGATCAGGGTCACCCAAGAAGTGGAAGCGCGGGGTCTCAGGATTCTCCTCGGCCACGGATTAGTGTGAAATCGCTGCATAACCTGATGGACCCTGCAGCAGCTGGTGCAGCTGGTACGTCGGGTGTGGGGCCATCGCGGAGGACATCGAGTGCGTCGGCGTCCTCAATGGGACGAAGACGAGAGGAGACGGAGGTGGGAAGCACCACGCCGCTTGGGGAGACGCCGCCGTGCGGTGTGCCACCACACCCGCATGACCCAGCTTCATTCCATCTGTGGCACCCGTTATTTGGCAAGTAAGTGCTATTCACTAATTACATAATTATGTTTCGCCAATCCTAGTCCTTTGTTAAATATCAACATTTTCGTAGTCAAATTATTCGGCTGTTTAAATACTACTACTATATTCAGTTTGAACTGAATTAATCAAATAAGTCATGTACGCAACTCTAAGACTCGCTTAAGAACATGCGAGTACATCGAATCAAAATGGACCATAGTCAATTATTTGCTCATTTTTGATAAATACCAATTAAAGGCTTAGTTTTACGGTTTCATATCCAATTATATACATACACGAACTAGCTGTTTCTATGTTTTCCTTAATTTCAACAGTAGATAGTTTTATTAACTATTTTTTTTAAATCTATTTCCATCTCGGTTTATGTTTTCTGTCGTCAATTCAAAGAATTTATATATAAAAAGTAAAGTCCGTCCAAAGTTTTAGTTCCGGTTTTGATTTCGATCAATTTCGGTCAAAAATCCGGGTTTCGGTCGCAGATTTAGTATCGATCAAAATTAGTCAGAACTTTGCCCTTATCGAACCTAACGTTGGTCATTTATTCATACACTGTCTATTCGTCTGCCTGGAACAGATTTACGCGTCATTTGTTGAGATACATCTTAAATGTCTGACTGGAGTTCAATCATTTGGGTCATTGGAGTGTAAAAAATAGGTCAAGATTAAATATTTTGCACGTATTTATCTTCATTACAACATAATATATTAACATCTTAAACGATTTTAATAATTCTTAACGTTATTACATACGATATGATATTCGATTTAACAAGTATTGTGATTGGTTTAGCCATAAATAATTACTGGAATAAAGAAGTAATTCAAATTATCGAAGTTAATCAAATAATAATAATTGAAGTTGTACTAAATTTCAACCGAAGTAGGTACTTGTATATAAGTTTCGGCTCTGGTTCCGGCCTACACTAGAATCGAAGCTCAATATTTGGTTACAGTTTCGGCTGAAAATCAGCTGTGACTAATAAAAAGTATTTTTTCTGGTTCAAAATATATTTACGATGTAGTTATATAAAGCCTTAAAACCATACAACGGTGACTAATGTAATTAATCTCGGATTACGTAAACCGAAACACTTGTTCCTTACTGTAACGAAACCATTTAGCAAATAAAAAATAACGGTTTTCAACGAAACAGTTATGTATAGTCTTATCGAAGTGTTATACACATAAATGCATGTTTACCTACATATGTAGGTATGTTATGTCGTTTGTTCGCATGTCCGCCATGTTAGAAATAGGTAGTATTATTACACTAAATTGTTTAATTTGTGTGTACAATAAACGAATTGTCAAATATACCTAATTCTGACTAAAGTTCCTTTGATAAAAGTGGCTTTGTTTTAAAAAAAAATTAGACTTGTTCCGTGTGGATTTTTTGGACATGAATAGTGAAAAATATTTGCGTTTTTCTATTACGTAGGTACACACTTAAACTTGAACTATAGGTGCAGTTGTTCGCACTTCACTTTTCTTCTTTAACTTATGGGTACGTGGCGTTAAGTTATATTCATACTATTTTTTTACGTAGTACTGGTTTTATATATTCCGCGAAACGGTATTGTTTGTGACATATTACATAACATATTGACTGATGCATGACTGAGCACCATGACGCCCTAACCCTGGCGTGTAGCATCTGATTTTTGGCTGCAACCCAAAATATTATCTAGCTGTATTCGAATTGAATACAGTATACATAACCTAATATTACCTTATTCAAATAAAAATAATAAAATATAATAATAATATTATATCACAACAGATGTGATATTAGCTACTTAGTTCATGATGCTTATTGTGTTTTTGATAACTTTTATAATGTAAATTTGATACTTTAATACCACTCTAAAATCAGCTTTTCTTGCATATTTCAAATTTAAAAATTATTTTATTATTTATACCATTTCTATTTTTATATATGTGTATTGTTATCTAGATTCCCATCCGTAGTCAAAATAGTAGAACGCTCCTATTTTTGATCCGACTAAATTGTTTTAACTCAGCTAAACCAATACAGCCTCAATTATACAATACTACTTCAAATATGGCCTCCAGCTTGTCTATGCCCTATTTACTATTTTCGTTCTCTGCTCTATGCCCATTTATAGTCTGTGTATGATTTTAGCTAGACTTGGTGTTTAAGTGAACGACTGAAAGTGTCCAAAGAGAATCCAAAAAGATAAGGGCATGCAGCTATGAATATTTAACCCTTTAAACGCTATGGCGGTCACATGTTTGCTACGGAAGAGCAATTTTTTAGCTCGGCGTTCGAAGGGTTAAAAAGAGAATTCATTAGCCGTTAATGAAGATTCTTCTACAAGAATTTTTAGACGGCCTTTTGACCGTTGGATACTGAGTTTGATTTTTGAAAAGTACCAGAATTTGAATCTTATTCCCTACCTGACTTAAACACTTGCTTTTTTACCACAGAAACACTATTTATCACAATCAACTTTTTCATGGTGAGGAGATAATTGTTTCATGTGTGAAAATAATTAAGAAAATCCAATACGAATAGGCGGTTTTCCTATTTCCAATATAAGCACTAAATTTTACGGTTTTACGGTGACGGTGTTTACATTTTTAATAATATCGACTGTGGTAGCCCTGTGGTTGTGAACTCTTTGGAGCCTGTGCGTGCTCTTGAGAGTACACTTACTGAATAATTTTTTTTTGTTGTTACTCGTAGATAACTGCCACAATGTCCACGAACAATGGTAGGATATCAGCATCGTAACAATCGTTCAGGTTTTTTTTAAATGACTTGGAAAATTTCCTGTTTACCAAAACCAATTGCACACCAAAATTACTTTTTATCTTGTATGATTCCTAAATATATTTAATTAAAATTATCGTTGGTCGAGTTGTTGCAAGCGCGACTGCCGATCGGGAAGTCTTAGATTCAAATCCCGAGTCGGGTACTATTGGATTTTTCTAATTTAGAATTTCTAGTAAGGACTCGGAGTGTAGATCTGTGCCCGGTGTATGGCAATAGGCTCACCACCTATTCCATGGGACATAATCGTAACTGGTAGAACGTGGGAGTGTACTACACTCCTCTGTCTGCCCGTTCGGGGATTACAGGCGTGATGTTATGTTTTAGTAAAGATGTACCTAAGTTAATAAAATAAAAGATGCGTATTAGGATCCGAACCTATGAAAGGTAAAAATATTATATATGTACATACATAGGTACTAGCTACTCGTAACTTACAGGCTTTTTATAACTACTATTAATAGTGTCAGTATAAATATGCACCTACTATTGACTAAAATCAACTCGGCTATGTTTAGAATAAACATTAGTTAGAAAACGTAGCACTATATACACTCATATATGAACATAACATTGATAAAGCAATCAGTTCCATACATCATATATCCAAGTACCTACGTTTACATTACTCCATAACCAAATTTATTTTATCCATAAACCCCATAAACATAAACCCCCTTTTTGGGGAGGCCCATGTCCAGCAGTGGACTGAGATAGGCTGATGATGATGATGGTTTTATCCAACCAAATTTATTTTGTCTAAATTTATTTTCTGTGTGTTTTCATTTATTTAGGGATCTCGCAATGAGTATCATACACTGTTCATTAGTCATCATTGAAATTTTATTTTGTTTGTCTATCATGTGTATGTACACATATGTATTTATAATTAAAGTTAATATCATCATCATTATCATTATCCCTTTTTACGTTCCACTGTTGGACTCGGATCTTCTTACACAATGAGAAAGGTTAAGGTCTGTCGTTAGCAAAACTATAACTTATCTGGTTCACACGCCATAGACAACGCCATAAAGTATTCTAAGGTGTTCATGTTTCCTTATGATGTATCCAATACGTATATTTTTATTTAATTGGTTTATTGCATTTACAAAGAAAATAAATGAAACGTAAAGCAGCTTGGACTCGCTTAGCGACCGGAACGGTCAATGACGTTTGCGCTACACACAAAGGCAAAAATATTTTTATGCCACTTATGGGTGTAAGGGGTTCCAACTACCATCTCAGGAGTCCAAGCTCACCTCACCTGCACGTGGTGCACCCTGCTATAACAGACGAGGCACTGGCGATCGGCTGATTGCGGTATAGCGCCGCCTAAATAGGCACGACGGGCAGCAGCGCCGGCGGTGCGAAAAACTGAACACTTTGAACAATATTCTCTTAGTGTAAGAGTTAAGAGAAAACTGTGATTATTGGGCCACCTTAATCGATGTCTTGTGCATGATAAAGAATGCTGATCAATATAATTATATATATATGTGTGTGTGTGTGTGTGTGTGTGTTTATATGTGTGTGCGCGTGCGTGCGTGCGTGCGTGAGT
>DWDT01004659.1:0-11054 GCA_018245595.1 Microceris scylla
GGTATATTTACCGGTATTAACGTAATTATAATTGTAGGTACAAGTAACTAATATTCTCCCGCGCGCGTACCTATCTCAATAATCGCTCACGTTTGTCATTTACAGAATTTCGGTGTGTTCACAGTATTATTATTATTACGAATTCTAAATATTCCATTAACAAGTACATTTTGAGAACGTTATATTTGAGTACCTTGTAAATATAATATCGTTAATTTTTCTTTTGTATAATGTAACATCGAATACTTTTTGAGCGTTTCAAGTATCCTTCAAGAAATGGTTGCTACGTACTCGTAACGCTTTGCCTTATTCTGAGAAATTCAGAAATTGGTTTCACTTTTCTGAATATAAATTAGAGTATCGGTTACCTGACCACTAAAAGTCATTAACTTAGTGCTGCCCGCCGCCATCCGCGTATATGATGGAGAAACCTGTGCTCCGGCAGTGGGACAAAAGAAAATTTGCGACCAAAGTTCCAGAGTATTATTCAGTCCTTCTATTTTTCTTATACTCGTATGATACTATAGGTAATTTTCACAACAGCTCTCCAATTTCATCATAACCAACCTCATATAAGTAACTATGCTAAACGGTTATCTGAATTAGTGTATTTATGACGTTCTAATCCTAAATACTTTTTAATGGTTCTATTTCTGTCTATAGTGTGACATTACCTTAACTAGATCACTATGGCCGTCAACAGAGCAGGAGTACACTCCTTCCTGGTCGTATTCCAGTTTTTTCAACACCAGAACTTCAACGGTTTCTTCCAGCTCACTGTTCCTTCCATCGGGCCCAGTGTACTTCCAAATCAGCTAAAACAAAGCAATATCTTGTGAATTTTCATTTACGAGTGGCGGTTGTTTTTTTCACTAAGCACTCAGTTTACTTATTTTTACTCAGTTTCAGTTCAGTTTTAAAAACAGCTACTTATATTGCCATAAATAAAATCTGCAACGACACTTCTCTAACTACCTCTTCGGGGATTACAGGTGTGATGTTACGATTAAAATCTGCTGTTTGTATTCAGTCGGAAGTACAGAAGAGAAACGAAAATAAGGCTCAGTAGTTAACTGCCACCTTCTACAATTTTAACAACACGGTGTGTTCAGTCATCGATGGTCATAGATGATCTAACGACCTGAAGAAGACAGTGGGAACCTGCTGGCTTCGGAAAGCCAAGGACCGAAAGGAATGGCGCCGATTAAGAGAGGCCTATATCCAGCAATGGACATCTAGAGGCTGACGATGATAATGATGAATTTCAAGATCTCACCTTGCACATAATGAGCAAAATAGTTTCGTTATTTCATATAGTTTCACTTTAGTCTTTAGTGTAGTGTGTAGGCTATATAGGCTGGTCTTAGCGTAGGCTGATGATGATAGCGTAAAGTATGATTTAATATAAAAAGTTTGTCACAGTAGCGGTAATGACACTTCTAGTACGTTGCTAGTAACTCGTTCTTCAGGATTTCATTAATTATACTCCTTGTCAGGATCAAATACTTTAAGTCTACCAGTATTTTATTATCTATTGCTGTAAAGTTCCATTCAGTAAAAGTTTTCAATTAAATTTTCCTTTGCGCAATCGTACCTTATAAAGGGATCGTTAAAGACACAACTGGAATATCGACAGCTCTCCAAAAACCTCACCTTAGGTTTCGGCCAACCCATCACAGGGCAAGGCAGTACGACTGTGCTACCTCTAGGGGCAGTTATGTTCCCTTCGTGACGTATGTTGAGAAACGACGCCTCCTGTTCCTGTGATCCTTCCACCTGGAGTTTTCCTGGATGGCTGAATCGTGATCGATTGAAATTAAGGTTTGTTGCTTTACACCTGAGAAAAAGAAGATTAGTGCTTTCATGGTGGCTCCAAGGAAAATCAAAAGTAAATCAGGACCAACCTGGTCTTCTACAATATTTGGGGAGTTCCTGAAATGTTCGTTTTGAGAGAATTTTGTGCACATCTATGGTGTTCATCTATGCTTTCTTGGCGTGTTATTGTTTCCTTTTAAAATAATTTTTGACAAACGAATTAAAGTAACCAGCAGTTAATAATGAATTTCATCGACATGAAAAATTGCGCCAATATGTTTGTGCGTTTGAGAACTGTGACAAATTGCATGCGTACCTGTATTGGCCGGCATCTTCTTGCTTTACATCAGTTATAATTAACTCATTGGTCAGTATGTAATGCCTGAAAAGCGTAATAAATTACATTTCAATCAACCACAACCACAACAGGCGTGTTAAGTTTCGTTTTAAAACTGCAGAAAATTTGCAATTTCCCTCTTCAATACATCTCAGACACGATTCTACAAAAAATTGTTTTCATACCTTCTGACCTATCCAGTCAAATATAGTGTAGAAATATAGTGTCAAATATATTATCTTTGAAAGCTTGGTCATAAACCCACCTTTTATCTTGCTGGAGCGTGGCACCATCTCTTTCCCAGAGGATGGAAGCCGGCGGGCCAGAGCCGATTTCGCAATTCAATACCACCGACTGTCCAGCCTTAGCTGTCCTGTTCTCCGGATGCTTGGAGAACTGCCTGTCCATATCTGAAAAAGGCAACTAACCGTTGGAATATGTGAGAGCAGACATAACTCGCTCTGATCAACATAATCATTTTCAGGAATGCTACAAGATAGTAAAGATTAATAGAAGGAAGAATTTAAATAAGTAACCAAAAATATGAGAATAATTGAAAAGAACAACGTTATAGTATTTAAAAAAACTTGCGTATTAAGATTAGTTGAATCGATTCTATTCATATCTACTTTATTTAAAAATTACATTAATGACACTGTTCTCTTTCTCGTCGTTCTTCGTGATTTTGAATAAGTAGGAGACGTTTAATACTTTCGAAAATCGTTACGATACTTGAGAAGCAATCGGAGTGATCAGAAATGCGTCTCTCATTTTGTGACACCATTGTAGCAGTGTAGAGAAGAGTCTACTAGATAGCCCCCAGTAATCAGCTAAGGACAATTACGTTGGTGTTTGTGGTTAAACTGCTTCATTTATTCCAGACGGTAATATTAATATATCAAATAATGGAGATAAAGCCAACATCTCCACAAGAATATCCGAATATCCAAAAACCGCACAGACATAACTACCCTCATGATTATTAATCACATATCATGTCGCTTGGCTCCAATATTCGACAGAAACTTGATATTAGTCTCTGAAATGATTGATTGCTGATGCGATGTCGGAAACCACAAAGCTCGCAACTATTCGTACAGTACCTACATACTGTTTATAAATAACCAGATGTACGTTATGGAAGTCCTTTGAAGCGTTTTTATTTATGGCTTCCTTTGCTCAAATAACGATAATAAATAAAAATACTGTTAACCCCACAGTAAGACTGCCTGCGTCCTGGTTGACAATAATAAAAAAGACTGGACTCGAAACAGCTTCAGATTTTTGGATATCTAATATTTAATTATCTGATAACCGTACCGGCATGACAGTGAAACATGGTGACTAACATGTCACATTGCAATGTGGTTGGGATCGTAGGGGAGTAATTTTGATAAAAATATCAACGCTGATTCCAGATGTTTATCAATAGTATTCCATGGCGTAAGAACATAAGAATATTTTGTGGAAGCATATTCCGTATTCACTAAAGATTAATATTAGTACCACTATGTTATATATTTCCGCAGTTTATTAATGACGAGACGTTTCCCAGAAAATCGGCAGAAACTTCATATAATATCTTGAATGATTGATTAGGATAGCGATATAGATAGTTGGGAATCCAGAAATGATCAACATAATTTTCCGAAGAAATCTTCAACTTAACTCCTGTTAATTATGGAGAAAAAACTTTATCCCGCAATATTGCCCAAAGTCCTAATTTTGGAGATAATCTTAACAAAGTTCATGTGTTCGATGAATGTGGTGTTTAATTTAAAAATTGGTTTCTTAATTGACTTTCTGTAGCTAATAATTTAGTAGTTGAGGAACATGCAGATACAGCTCACGGCAATAGTAGCTTTTTTAAAGAATTTTGTAAGAGATTAGTGAATATGATTCCATTTACAAAATTTGAACACATTTCTTCAGACTTGAAAGTCGTTCATAGAAATCGTACTCTAATACCTAGACCTGATCTGTCAGGTCTAAATTTACTGATTGTTGCAGAATGTTTATTGTAGGTGAAGTTTAATTATTGTATACATGTCTATTGTGGTCCTAACCCCTTCTATGCTGAAAGGAGATATGTGACAGATATTGAAATATAAAAGTGAATAATTGATAATAATAAGAATCACTGAGGTTCAAAAATAAGTAGGACAAAGGAAATTTCAGGTCAGAATATAATTTTACATAAAATTCATATTCAGTTGTACCAGAACATAGGCCCGTCGCATATAATAAAGATATTAGGAGGGACGCTAGGGAAAACCCTGTCCTTGAGCATCCTGTGTTATCCATCTTTCGCAAAAGTTGGCTGGCTCAAACTATTTACACAAAATTACATATACATAGAAAACAAACTTCGTTCAACCCTCCGTAACAATAGACTTTATTATTCCAACCTTGTAATTCTTGCTGAAACTTTTTGGAAACAAATTGTTCTGTGTAGTATTATTTTTATACTGTTTCACATTTTATATTAATGATCTGTATACTTATCTGTTTTGTATCGAGTAAACATTGCTAGATATGTATATAATACATATACGTATGTACATACATATATACATATATAAACTTATCGTAACTTTGAACGTCACGATGTACGCTTTATTTGCTCTCTAAAATAATATGTATTTAGAAATATTTTCTTTAAATCATTCCTTTATATTCCATATATACATGTGTCTGTCTTAGGTAGCTATCACATAGCTGTTTTTTTATATTTTGTATATGTTGTGATAGACGGATCGTTCAAGCAAACATTAGAAATTATAATAATGAAATCGTATAGTTCAAAAAAGTAATACTTTATGCCGTTCAATAGGTATTTACATGATTATAAATGTACCGGCTTAACTCACGTACGTTTTTCGGGGTGGCCCGGTGGACCTCGTACAGGTCCGAAACTAGTTGGGCCACCCCGAAAAACGTACGTGAGTTAAACCGGTACATTTATAATCACGTGTAACTCACGAAGCATTTAATAGTCAAAAAGGTATTTACATCTACAATTCACAGGAACACTAAATGAATTGATCTCTTTTAGGTCTTTTGACATTTATATTCATCATGATTATCAACCCTTTTAGAGAAGATTTAAGACCAGAAGCTACCTCGCTGGTCGAGTTGCTATTTGCAATAACTTTACGTAACTGAAAGAATTTCTGCTAATAACAGAAAACTCACTTGAAACAGTATCCAGAGTTTTTATGTCATACAGTGCCTACAAACGAATCTTATTGTTTCATTATGACTAATATGTAGTCTTCTTCTAGCAAATTTACAAGTAATAAAAGCATATGGGAAATATCTCACGTTTGTTATTTACGTTACCATACCAGAAAAAAAGTTGTATGATAATTTTCCCTCCTGTAACCGTACTGAAAAGTTCACAGCCATAACTGGTTGAACTAATGATAATAATTAAATTATATCTTAGTAGAACCGTCTCACACACATCCACCTAATAGAAACTATGCAAAAACTGTATAGTCCGTGGCTCTAGACTTGTTTTTTGTAATAAACAAATATGGAGGACTCACAAAGTCTTCTTATGATTGAAGATAAATAGGGTAGAGAAGTATTTAATGAAATCTGTAATGTTGCAGTTATATTAACTGTAGCCTATAGATATAGATTTTTGATCAGTCTTGTACACAAACAAATCATAATATAACGCTTTTATTATCCTGAAGAAAAAGGCAGAGGAATGCACTCTCACGGCTCATCATTTATTTTAAAAACGTCAAATCCTTTATATTAAAGACCAGATCAGTGCCATCCGCTCCGGTGACGGTTCCGCCTAGTTAATTCCAGCCAATCCAATATTTAGAGCCAATGACCCGTGAATTAAATTAACAGAACAGATGTTCGATTAGCCGTGCTTAACGAAAATCACTTCAGAAATCTAATAAGAAAAATGGCCATTTAACGAAATCTTCAAAGACAGATTTGTCGATTAGTTATTATCTTTTTATCTAGATAGCAAACCTTAAAGAAATCTCCGGAGGAAAGCTCAGCTTAGGAATAGCCTACATCTACCAATCGAGCTGTAGAGGTTGATGTGATAATGGTGGTTTCTAATTTAGCAAGATTTTAAATCGAGTGACTGCCTTCCTAGTCAAGTAGTAAGCGCGACTGCTGGTCGAGTCCTAAGTTCGATTCCCGGGCTAGGTAGTATCAGATTTTTGTAACTTAGAATTTTTAGTACTAAGTGGGACCTGTATTTATGCTCGGTATATGACAATAGGTTCATCCCGTATTCCATGATGGAACGTAGAACTTAACCGGTGGATCGTGGATGTGTACTACACTCATCTGTTTACTTCTTCAGCAAACACGGAGGTGAAGATAAAAAGAAATAACCATTAAAGTCAATATATTATTCCACATGGATCAACATCGAACACTTAAAAGCACAATAAGTAAATAACTATATCCAGAACAGCAGTGCCACTACGTAGATACATACGTTCTACACTAACAAAACAAGAAACAAACTGAACTGTTGTTTCACTGACATTGGCCGGAAGCTATGAGGGTTTGTACAGCCTGCGTTCCACTTGGCGGCCGCAACGACGAGCAACGTGTGGATTGCGCATTTTTAATTCCTCTAGTTGCAGGAGAAAATCCTAACACTAACTTATAAATAGGTAAATTGTCATGAAAATTACGATCCTAATATATGACGTCATTAGTACGTAATTTACTAAGAAAATGTACAGACTTGTAACGTTGATTGACGCTCTTCAAGTGAAACGCAACCATAGTCGACGTGTGGAAACCACAAACGTATTATACAGCAGAGGGAACATCACAACACTACCCTTTGAACATGTAGAGTACAAAGACTCGTAGATTATATCGCAACGCGTAGACTTGATAAGGTAGTCTGTTGTTCTATTTTCACTATTAGAAATACAAAATAACGTTTTATTAAACACAACGATCATATTATACATGTACTCCACGTAGAAAACGATTGCTTGATCCACTTGAGTCGATTGAGGATATCGTAACTCAGAAGTAATGATTCATTTTAAAATCAAAATGACAGTTATATATGTATACAATTAAAAAAAAATACTTACACGCATTCAACGAAGTTATATAGAATTATCAAACTAACATTCAGCAATGTTTTTAATATCATGTGTGTTGCAAAAAAACAAATAATTTTTCGTATACAAAACAAAAATTGAACAAAGCCAAGAACGAATCCCATGGCGGCTGCGAATGAAACAACAATGCGCAGCAGAACAAAGAAGAAAAAAAGCAAGTAAAGAATGGAAAGCGTCAGCAGTGTCCGCAAAAGACTCCAGTGAAGCGTCTTACAAAGGATCAGGAGAACATTCGAGGCGGTTTTTGTTTTATAGAAACAAGTTTTTCTAAAGTTTGGTCAATGAAGTTTCTTTTTACTGAATATTCAACAAAAATATGAACATAACATACATGTTACACAAAATAATTTTAATTTTGCTAGCAAACATTGTACAATAAAACATTTAGAATGAATGAATAGAAACAACAAGCACAATTAGCGAATACACAAAAAAGTTGTACGTTGAAATATATAAAATGCCCGAACACGATAATAATGAGAACGTGGTAAACTATGAGGCAACTGGTATGAGGCGAATTAGAAGAAAATATAAATAGGACAAAAATGTACAACATGTTGCTCTTACGACAATTATAACGAGATCTGGAGAAGAAACCGAAAAAGGTCGTTTCAGAAAGATGTTTGATATAATAACTGCTCCATAAAATATAATAGCTGCAGGTCAATGTACAATTAAACTAAGCAAGCCAATAGAAGTCCAATCTTTGATTATTTGACAATTACTGAATATCAAACTAACGAGAATGACATTAACGCGTTTCCCCTTGAACGGTTATAGGGGTAAGTTATTTCAAAAGGGCAGTAACAATTAGACGAGCCATTACCAACTGAAACGATGGTTAGTTGCGCGACGATTATGAATGTTAACACTTGAAAATACAATAGAAGAAAATTCCAAACGGTGTATACAATAAGTTGGACATAGGAAAGACGAAAATACTCCATAATTTATAGTTTTCGCTTTATCATGGGTACTCTCAACTTTGAGAGGAAAGCGTTACGAGGCAATATTTTCCCTAACAATAAACGGGATACTTTTGCTGGATATATGTAACAAAAGATGATAAATATAAAGGATATGGAACATAAAGGGCGGTCATTTATTGCGACTAGAAAGCACTGTGATTTATGGTTGTCTCCAAACAGATTTGGGGTTTTCGATTGAGGTAGTGATAACGGACTTGTTTTGTGGGTGACGGCGGTCCGATTTGGGATTTCGTACACATTTATGTCACAAATTTTCTTTTCAAATTGTTTTCGTAGTTATTTGTTGTAGATAAAGTTTTATTACTTCTCAAACGTTATTCCATACAGAACCTCAATACATATGGTAATCGATTGAAGATTAGTTGTTGTTATTACCAAATCAGGGAAAATGAATACATTTTTACACTCATAATCCCCAAAATGATATTCTGCTGGATCATATAACATATTATATTTATGATGGCAAATTGAAAGAATACAGTACGATTGTAACGGAAATACAACTATCGAATAAACAGAATCAGCATAAGGTTCGTTCACAAACCCACAAAGCGGGTCGAAACTCGACAATGTTCTTACTTTCCAAGTGATTTGCGCTCGTTGAGCAAGCACCGATATTATTGATATTGCGCGCCGCTGATCCTTCGGTGGAGCGTAAAAGTGCGTCACGGGGCATGGATTCGGTCCCTTCCACACTGCGGTAACATTTCAGAACTGACGTTATCCAGAGAGCTATTCATCGAAAGTTACCATATACAACTACATTGTGTATTTGAGTATTTGTACGAATACGATACTTTGAGTCGCACACTTATTCAAGGGTATTGTTCTGGAAAAAATCTGTCCGTTACTACAGTCTATGTAATGTTTTAAAATACTATCTAGTAATCAGTGTGCACCAGTCACGCGAACAGTCGGACATTTTTCATAAGTCTTAAACTCAAACGAGAAAGAAAACCTTCACCGTAATCAGCAGCAATAATTCGACATACTCTTGCGCGGTTACAAAAAAAAACATTTAAAATATAGTACATAATGTTGAGTGTTTCCCAATAACTTTTAGAACCCTGGGAAATGGTTCATTCAAATTCTAAGTATCAAGAAATATTGTTATGTGAGAAATCAGCAGCAACTTTGTAACATTCAATGAGGTTAAGATTCACTATAGCACTACAACGTGTTTAACTTTTCCTGAATGTAACACGGATACCGGATAGCAGGCCGATTCTGCAGTGTGGACGCGGCCTATGCGAAAAAAACATGGTTCATGCTTGAGAGCGTTCGTTTTGTAAAACAATGTATGCTTTAATGTGCGGAGGAATGGCGCCACGGTAAATGAATAATTTTCAATATTAAATACCGACGAACAGGCAATCGGTCCATTTCAAGCTAACTGGCTACCAGCTTCGAATATTTGCAATGTCATAAAATTTGCCACGTCGCCACCAACCCTTAATATCTCGCGTAATTCTCACTTTGAAAAACTCCCTGTCAAAAATAGTAAAGTTCTTGACTTTTACGTACCAATTCAGTTTAGTCGCGATTTTTTACAAAATGTTTGATGCTCTTAAATATCGTTATGGCCTCTACAATCTCTAAGTTTTCAAAAATTCAACGATGCACTTATTTTTATTAGACTGTTAGATTACATCAAATAAGTTCCTTATTCAATTTGCATAAATCAGTGTATAAAATCCACTAACTACTATTGGTATACAGGAGGAGTTCCAAAAACTTAGTACGTCAAATGATACAGGGGGTGTGTATGGGAGCCTGGCTGGATCTTACCTGTCCTGGAAGTAGTAATATAAAATTTGCACGGCTTCCACGTGTGTGAAAGCTTAACGTCTGTTGGTATAAAAATACAAACAACTCTCTTCCTCTAAGTATTCAAAACGTATATCAAAGATCAGTTACTAATCTGGAGTCCGAAGTCTCCAAAAACGACGTGCGTATACGAACAGAATGACGAATGTAGAAGAAACATGTGACGACTGTAAGGTTAGAGCTATTCATTTACCAGTATTACGATACTTTGAGGTAAAATGATTCTTTTATACCTTAACCACCACCTGAAGACAAATGGCCACGTAATTTGCAATATCAAAAATATTGCCAGCTTGGTGGTAACCTTTTTTTTACGTATCCCCGGAATATATGTATGTCATTTTGATTTGGAAATTTCATGGAAGTCTTTATAGAATTTATTACGAGGGTAGAATTATGCAGTATGTTAATTATTACTTGAGTAGTATTTAAAAGAGAATAAGAAGAAAATGCATGTATTATAAATTCGCAACAATTCTATCCTGGGAGTATACCACACTGAGCCTCCTCCTCTGTCTATCCCTTCAGGGAGAGAGGCGTGAATGATCGTTTTTTTACTTTTTTCTCTCCTGTCTCCCATTGTTATGTACACATCTTCCTCGCGAACCCGGAATCCCGGAGCGTACTCTACAAAACTAATTTAAGGCAGAGTATTAAATATTTCCCGGCTTTTCTATTTCGGATAATACCAGACATGAAATCTAATCCATTAGGTTACACAGAGTGTACAGAAGGACGTAACTAGAAATATTATCGCATTTATCTTCTGCTAGCTGTCTCCGGTGATGTATGTACATCAATAAATAACTCTAGCTAACCCACATGATTAAACTCAGAAAATGGCAATAAACTTATTGCGATATTATAAATTGATATATATATATATATATTTTTTTTTTTTTTTTTCAACCCCTTACAATTCCACTGTTGGAATACGGGTCTCCTCTCATACTAAGA
>DWDT01004660.1:0-11054 GCA_018245595.1 Microceris scylla
TACAAATACATATATATACCAATTTTCATAATAATCGGTACAGTAGTTTTTGAGTTAATCGATAACATACATACAAAGATTCATTTTTATATATAAGATGTTTTATAACCAATAAAACAACAGTTAAGTATCTTCTTGACAATTAATATACAAACGAATCATTAAAAATCTGTTCTTATGTCCGTTGCGAATTTACATACATGTACATATCATTATAATACAGCAAAACCAGTAACCATACGTGAATACATTGCTTACGAGCATATGTTATTTAACTTCATATATCTTCTCATTGAAAGTGCCTACCGTCATAAATAGAAAACCAAACGCGTATATGACATCAGAGACACATGTGAATAATGTGTAAACAAACTACCTGACAGATAAAGAGATACTGCAATCATTATCATCTTAGTACCTTAGTGTTGGTACATAGAGCCTACCTACATACATAGCTTGTATATACGTACGAGAAGATTGCCTTATGTGCAATATTCCAAATTTTATACAAGTAGGTACAGTTGAACACAAAAAAATAAATAAAAACCATCGAACTTCGTATCCTGGTGAACTTTCACAGTGTCTCGCTCTTTTAGGGATTAATTGTAAAAATACATTTAAAGCACCCTTGGTGGTTCACAAAATTGGCATAATATATGAAGGTTTCGTCTTAAAAAGTATTAGAATAGAATAACTTTAAATTCATTCTGCTATGCTGGCAAATGGTTACATTTATTTAAACTGGGTTTTGTATATACTCGTAAATAAATGGTCAGTCCACTGATACCGTCAGCTAGCAGGCCAACGTTTAAACTGATTGAAGAGTGCAGGCGGGCAACTTCGTGCTCCATACCGCCACGGAGGTGTCCATTAACGACGTGATGATATTCCTGCAGGACCTCCCTGGAGCAACACGAGCGTAGCTCCACAGAGATGGATTGGGAATAATGAAAAATATGTTTAACCAAATAGACAAACTAGTATTAAAATACACACTTTCTATAAAAAAATTTTTGAAAATTTAAAAGCTGAAAAAAAATTTTTTTTTACTTCAATTTTAACCCTTGTAGATCACGCTGCATCAAAATGTAGTGTGGTATACCTTCTTTTGTCAGCAAGACCTCAACCTGGACACCACCTACATGCCAAATTCCAAAATGACTGATTGTAATTTCAAAATCAATTTATTTCAAATCATATTTAATACCAACGTGACACAATATAATTAACATTTATTATAAAACATTATTGTTCCTATTCAATTTCAGGAACAAGTTCCATATTTCTATACAATAATGGATCCTAAGTTATATAAAGGATTTTACAATTTGCAAAATCACCACACAACTAATAATTTCGATATTCCAATTGCGCATTCCAATGTAGTCGGTGGTTATCCAAATATTTAATATGTATTCCGAAATGACGATATTGAAATATGAAAACATTCCAATAGAATAATTGAAGATTTTTATATAGGTAATATGAATATTGCTATTCATAAAGATACAGTCGTAATGTATTATTAGCATTTGTCACTTTTTTTTTCATTTTATCGCAGTTTAACGGAAATGAGGTAAAACATTACATATCTACCTACAACGAAACATGAATTTTTATTAACAATTTAAAATAAATAGTTATATTTATATTATACATCATCATCAGTCTGTTTAAGTCCACTGCTGTATATAGGCCTCTGCTGAAGAATTTTTGCCCATAAACCCCACATAATCCCCACGCTGGACATACGCGTTGGGGATTTCAGAGCACAGCATCTCGCACCACTTACATTTGTATTATACATATGCAAAACTACACATAACATAACCTTATTTCCGTAATAAGAACAGCAGAGCAATAATGTGAGGTATCAACGGCGCAATCAGATCCTCAAATACAGTGATGATACCCGAAAATTATTCAGTTCGGAAATCAATAACTCTTCTAAATATCAATTCTGCATAATTTCTCGTACCTAATCCATCACCGTAACATAAAATTAAGGCGAGTTATGGCATTAAATATTAAGTACACCGGCGGCCCTGTGCGATGTTTATCGGAGAAAAAAAAATCAAAAAGGAACTTCGTAAAATAATTTGCGGAGGTATTATAATAATTTATAGCTTCATCGGCATCGATAACAGCCTCGTTCGTGTGCTGATGGTGAAGCGAGAAGCGATGAGCGAATAACCTCTCCGTCGCACTCCAACCCAAAGGTGAAACAATGTCACTATAATTATTTCCCCAAGCCATGAAACAATTGATTATTATTAATTTACTTCGTTATGGCAAATTTTATAGCACCGATACGTGTAAAGTACTGTTAATCTTATGGCCCCGTGTACATTGTGTAGGTATGTATTATATATTATGTATCATATAAAGATATGACATCAATAACTTGCGAGTCCCTATTAATCACTGGGTAATTCGATTAAATTTTCGAATTATTTTCTTATTTATATGACTTTCAACTTAATTTAGTTTCAGCAATGAAGCCATGAACATGACCATTTAGCTGTAAGACAAATATAATACTATAGTAAAATAATGTAATAATTCTAATAAAAGACTACACACAACAAATATTTCTCATGCTCCTCATATAATTATTTGACTTGAGTGGAAATTGACAGAAGTTCTACCCCAATACAATCTGATTCACTAACCAGTAAATCATCAGGCCCTATGTGTGCACATCAAATTTCACGACGACGACTAAAAATCAGTCTATTCATAGTCACATTAAATTAGTCATAAACATATTTGACCGACATCGCTAATCGCCGGTCGCTTACAATCAGACGACTCCTTACACTGAACACATGCGCAAACATAAAACTTTTATGTTAAAATCACTGCACAATAAACTCACGTACCTTCTCGGTTTTTAAGTTAATTTACGACGAAATAATTGAACGGGGCGGGACTCAATTATGCCACTAATATCAACATTGGATTGTAAATTATAATACCTTGTAACTTGATGAGAGATATAATATTGTGAGCTTGAACAAAGGAGAAGTCATGGACCCTATCTGGAGATGAGTTATTGTATTGTTTCCGAAACCCATAAAAGGTTTCGTTCGCAATTTCAGCCGTTAGAAATACACGCCGATCCTAAGACAGGTTTATAATTTATTTTTGTTCGTGTCACTCTCATATTAATCTATTATCTGTTGGTACTAATAACAAAATAAGAATAGTAATATATCCGTCGTCATATTCAAATCATTTTTCAAAATTCGTAAGTAGCTGCAAAATTTTCCAAAACTATACTTTGCTATTTTTAACGAACGTAGTTTAGATCACAAAAAATAGTTTTTTACTATACGAGCACTTACTGATTGTTGCCGGCTACACTACAGTACTACAATTACAATAATAAGACAACTGTGATTGTCTAACTTGTTGCTGGTCTTAAAATTACTAAGGTCAATTAAAACGGACATAATTACAATAATTAGGCTCACTATAACTTATGACAAATATAATCTTAATGATAAATAGAAACGAAATGAAGTCCCAGAAATTAACTATAATTAGATAATACTTACAAACCCGTTAATGGATGCGAAATGTCGTCCAAGAAATTAAAAGCAACTGGATAATATTTACAAGGCCCGTAACTTCAAGCGCTCTCAAAACAAACAACAGACGAGAAAGCAATATTCCTTAGCAAAATTCATAAATTCTCACCCAGTCAGCAACGAAGGACTCTTCGTCAGCGACCACATTTATGAAACCGGTTGAGATATCAGTTATCAAATGAAAGAAAATATCTAACGTCTCTATAATCAGAAGAAGAATGTGCGAGATTTTACATCTGGCAATAGACGGTTGTAACGTTTTAATATCACAGGCCAAGAAGCTCGCGGTAATGGTGAGCTTACATCAGATAAGATTAACTAAAATTAAACACGCACATCTCGGCTCACTGGACTCTGTACTCATCTTTAATTTCATGGGAAATAAATCTTGGATACCGTCTTTCGAGTTATAACAGTACTTATTAAAGCCGGAACGTTGAAGACACACCTCGAAATCATTTCAACATCAGGGAATTCATAGGAATAAATCGCGTATAAAATAATTGTTTTTTATTATGAACATTATATTTAAATCAACTTTTACAGAATTTGTATTTTTGGTAGACAAAAATACCGGTATATCGCTTTCAGTTTGTATTTAAAATAAGTCAGAATTTAACTACGTTTACCTCTCCAAAACATATAAGTTAATCAAAGTAGAAAGTTAAGCACAAACCGAACAAATAACCTATACCGCTCGTAACAAACCTATGGTGTTTTCTCCCATGCCATGTTTATTACAGATTACGGCACAATATCCATTCAATTCAAACAAGATCGAGATCCCATAAATCTTTTTTGCGGACGCTCCAGGCGTGCCGTAACCGATTAGTAGGTGCGCTACGGCTATCTACCGCGAGAAACAATTTCCAATGCATTATATAATTTATGACTTCATCGGCCAATCGCGGGGTCACGAGCACTGAACGTGATTCGGATTTCGAGAATTATGTACAAGCGTGGGGAATGCCTTAGGAACCGCTTCCAATGGTGCGTTTCTAGAACATACTTTGAGTTCGGAACACGTGAGATAGTCCTGATTTAAATGAAACTTGTCATGGATAACGTAGGCCATTTATACAATTTCTTCAAAATCCGACTAAAGATGAACCATTTTCATATACATCTGTGAAGTACCACTTTACTGTGTTCCAGTTGAATCCACTGGATAAAGTAATATTGTTAATATTATAGTAAAAAGTTATTAAATAAGTGTCTAAAACGATGCATATTGACAGTAATATGTAGCAAAATTAGATATAATACTGATAAAGTGCAGATATGTAAAACTAAGATATTAGACATGTAACAGACATTTAAGATAAACCACAAAGGTTTGAGATAAGACTAAGTGGCTCAATGAGAAATTTTATGTCGAAACATAAATATGCATTGTAAAATATTAAACTAAAAATGTGGTATTAAATCAGTAAACACTTTCAGCCGTTCTGTTAATAGTAATTTATCTTATAAAACACAAAATACATATATACTAATTTTATACCGAAGACATATCATATATGTGATAGTGTACAAGAATACCTATGGAAGCACACCTTAGAGTCCAGTTGTTTAGTTCGGAAATCGAAATGTCCTCCACGGATCGCGTCTTGATTTATTTCCAAGCACCGCCGGAGAATAACCGTCGCGAATCGCTGATTGTAACGGAATAACAACAATTAGAACTCTTGTAACAGTCTCTAAAGATACGCTATAGTGAAATACGTGAACTAATCTGAGTTTTACCGTTTTTTGAAGTTATACTTCTTTTGGCGCGTTAAGGAAAAATGATGACAGTCCATTTTTACGATGCGCGCGCACACTGTCACGAAAAACCGACACCATGAAATTAGCTGGTCAAAATTTTAGTTTTTTTCTATTATTAGTGTCTTTTTCTCTACACACATAGGATAACGCGAAGGATAAATTTTTTAGAAAGATGTTTGTCTTGTTATGCCAAAGAAGTATAACTTTTTACGTGCGTACATAAGTACACACACACACGTTTTTTTATATAGGACTATAATACCATGTTGGTCGAATGGTTGCAAGTGACACCAAGTGATCTTAGATTCGATTCCTTAATTAATAGCTAATATTATTAAATATTAACTCGATTCGGTTCAAGGTTCGTCCGATTATTCTAATTTCCTCTGACATTTGTAGTTTATTTACATCAATTGTTCTTTTAACTAATTTTAAAAATGTAATATCCCGCCTGTAATACCCGAAGGGGTAATCAGAGGAGTGTAGTACCTTTCCACGTTTCACCAGTTACGTTTGAGTCCCATGGAATAGGATTAATGGAACTAATTCTAAAAAAAAATATTAAACAATTTTATCACATGTAGGTAGCTGATATATGAACGTAACACACAAACACGATACTTTAGTGTTAAAACAGCATTTTCCATATCTTTAAAAGCTCGTAAACAGATAGTAAAAACGCTACTGGTTAGATGGAAAGCTTTTAAATTTGAATAAATCCACATTTTGTTAAAACCGTTTACCATAAACTATCCGTTTGAACGCCGAAGCCGCTAGCATACACTGACACCAGACAGCACTTATACAACATTGTAAAGCAAAAGTCGCGAAATGTGTTACACACTCCATGACCACCTCCACATGTTTATCGTCCCGGAAGCGCAGTATTAAGTGTTTCTATTAGAACGTCACAACCACATGTTTCCGTGCAAAGGAATTTCTTTCGATTTTTTTTTTACCTCCAATGCGTTAAAATAGAAAATGTTTATATGTGAAATTATTTATACAATTAAAGAAACGGTTATTCGTCAAGTAATATTGTTACATGTTTTCCAATCCACAAAAATCTGACAAAAGATGTCGCCACATGTACAATGCATCTTTGCTTTAGAAAAGCTTCAAAAAATTGATGGCATACCTTTTCTAAGCTTGCTTCGTTCTTGTCTACCTCGATTATGTTTTACAGGTTTAACTGTTATAACCCAATATTTTTTATTATAAAGATCCGAAAACCTTTTTAAATCAACAGGTAAAAGTGTAGCTTTCCAAACCAAAGTGATCAAATAGGTACATACAAGAAATTTAAACATTATTCAGCTACCGACATAGAGATAACTTTACTATTCGATTAATATCATTCAAATAAAACTTAAATCAATAATGTACAATGATAATAACAGTCTATTGACTAATCTCATCCATATCTCATTGGACTGATATTAAATGCCAGATAGAAATACCAGGTAGGAGACGGTCTTTACTAATGTTTCCTGTGCCTCGATATTCCGGGATATCATAAAATAGCCACCTATATAAAATACTAAAATAACTAACGTGTGTGATGAGAGTGATAAACGCAGAAAGACATCGGGTTCTTAAGTATAAACATATTTGGTACTCCGTGCTCTCTGCTTGCATCCTAAGAAACTCGACGTGATTTTAAATTAACGATACATTAAATAGCTTATTAATTTTTATCTATCTTGTGGAGGATACTTTTCCCGACCACATTCCAGGATATCAGGGGGCTGCAGCAGCGTAGGCGGTGCGGAAAGCTGTTTCGAAATCCCCAACCCGTGGGGACCCGCAAGTGTGGGGATTATGAGCAATAACCCCTCAGTTGAAGCCTATGTCCAATTGTGGACTTAAGATAATGATCATGAAGACATATTTTTATGACCCTGACAGTAATAGTATAATTACATTACGATTGTAACTTTGTTTACTCATTGCGACAACTTGCTTTCGAAAGCGAACAAGAAAAAGCTTGACATGTGTACGGCACACATAAAGCACGTGTTAGGTAAATATTGTCTTGACCAACATAAAAAGTTATAATATGTATTTGACGACGCTCATGCATATTGAAAAGCCGCCTTAAAAACATACAGAGGTATGTTTATATTTCGAACATCTACAGCTTAGGGCATTTATTATACAAAACGGTATTATTCATCATCAATACCGAATTTATAGTGGTGGCTAGGAGTCTGGATCTGTGCCCGGTGTGAGGCAATAAACTCACCACATATTCCATGGGACGTAAAACATGTAACTGGTGAAAAGTGGGAGTGTACCACATACTTCTGCTTACCCCTTCGAGGATTACAGGGTTGATGTTAAATTTTTTATCAATAGCTATTCCAACATGAGTAGAAATTTTGTGTTACTGGAATTTTTTTTTTTAATAAAATGTAATGTAATCACATCTCTATAGATACTCAAAAAACTTTAAAGATAAAAAGTCCCCTGATTATCCTTGCTTCAAATTTAGTTAACAAAGTTTATTTTTCGCACACCATTATGTTATATGCATGATTATTTTAATATAATATTTTACTAATTAATGTTAAACTGCCATTATTTTCATCTCCGTGTAATTTTATCACAAAGCAAGTTAAGGTAATTATAAGAATCGTTACGAAAAGTAGCTAATATACTACGAGTATTTTAATTCCCCTAATAACAAATCAATTCCCGATGAACGCACAAGTTTACACTAGATTTATAACGAATCTCTACAGGGGTGATTCATGCATCAAAGCATAGAGATGGATAAAAAAATATATATATTAATATGAAAACTCCTTTGATATGCACTCGTGTTACCGCTCCAATTGGATCACTCGTCCAATGATCTGTATAAGCTTTTAATTGGTCGGTGTTGTGTGACAGGATGTTGGTACACTGATTGATTGTGGGCTCGAATTAATTGGTAACATTTTTATACACGTCTCAACTAGTTTACAAAACGATGGACGGACTCCTGAATGTTTATACTACATGTACAATTCGGTGTATTTATACTTATGCATATATTTTTATTCATAAATTCCTTAATAATTAGTGCCCGATACCGGCGCGTATGGAAAGATGAAGGTACAAAAAGCATGTCAATACTGTTGGAGAAAAGATATGTAGAATTCGGCGCTTTCTGTCTACTCGGTTAAGAATTCGGCGTGATGATATAATAATGTTCAATTTTCAGAATCTGAAAGTATGTACAATTGTTTAAATTAGTTACGTCTAGAAATACGAATAGTTTTAGAATTTAAAGATAGTAGTAGATGTACTTTATTAATTTTTTAACAGTAATTTAATTGATTTGTATTTAAATTATACATCCGTTACGGAATAACTTATGTGTAATATATTCGGTACTATATTATAAAGAATATTATAAATTACTTATTAAATATATATAATAATATTTTTATAGGCAATAAAATACATATTTATATTGGCTATTAAAACTTTCCAGTTTCTTTCTTTATTTTTAACGGACAGTAATAGAATTCATATATAAATAAAATTGTAATAATTAACATAAAAAAATCATTGAGTCTTAAATCGAACTGATTTACATGGAATATTAGTATGAAAATTGTCTCAATGGATCGCTTTTATATAAAATGTATAACAATATCCAGTTCTCGCTTTGCACTGAGGTCACTACCAACCGTTTCGCAAAGCTATTAATTTAAATATCGAAACACGATTCATTAATCAGTATAATAATATTTTATAATGATCATTGTAAAATGGCACAATATTATGATATTATAATTCAATATGTCTGCTGAGAGACAGTAGACACATTGATGCCCACGAACGATCATTTAGCAGCCGATTAGCAGCGCTGTGCTTAATAGAGTCAGTTCTGTCTACCCACACAGTTTGCCCAAAAACGGGTATACATTATAAAAAAGCTAATAAACTCACCGCTAGAGTCGTCTTATCTCCTAAATGATACGATCGTATATGGCCGGGCATTCAATTAGCCAACCTCACACCCTTCCCAGACACCGTTAGGCGTCGTTCAATTTTATCGCGTAATTAGTGTCCATAAAATCAGTGGACGTACAGAGGGCCAGCTCCTCAATCGAGACGACGTCTTCGCGCGTTTAAAATTCCGACATACCACATCTAGAAACGTCTAGAATGCTAACTACACAGATGGCATATTTAAGCCGCGTTCCCGCCTTAACCGGCCACAAAGTTAACGCCGCGAAACTTTTTGCACGACATCAACATTCAACATCATAAATTGTTTTTCTTTGTCATGATTGTAAAATAATAAGGCATTTAACCTTTTCGCCGTGCGACGTCCTCTCCTCTCGTCCGTAAATAACAGATAGAAATCATTGTCGGCGATGCATCACGATTTCAGAACGGTACCAATCTGCGAGCGATATTATTACGTTCGCGTTCTTTTAATTAAGCGACCGTTTCACCGTTATTTCCGATAAGTAGGCACCACCTCGGTATCACCGCATGAATAATACATGTATAGCTATCTAATTTACATCGTATCAAACACTATGCGGTTCTAAATCGTCGATTTGGCCATGTCGGCAATTTAGACTGTAATTTTCTGGTTAAAGCTGCATATTATCATAACCGGATGATTTAGTGCATGAGAACGCTGAGGCCGGAACATTGTGATGATTAATTTTTTAAATTAACTCCGCTATCGCACGAGGTGTATAACCGTTGGTTATTTATGTTGCTAAGTATAGTTTATTCAGACCACAATTAGGTAAACGCTTAGAGAAACTATTTAGCTCTTTGGAACGGACTCATAAAGTAAAGTGTGCCTAATGATAGAACGTGGGCCGAGATAGGCGTACTCGAGATGCGAAAACGAACTTAACGACGTTGCTAAAGAAATCTTGGACACAGATCGACCTATTTTGTTGTTATTAGTGATAACAAAAATTTCTTTATACGGCGACCAGCTTGTTAGCCGAGTCAGTGTTCGTTTAGTCAGGTTCGATCCCCACCCAGAACATTTATAATATAATAAGAATGACAATTTTTAATGAATTAAAGTAAACAGACTTTATAGTTACATTTTATTCAAAAAAGGAACACGATAAAAATATATTTTGAAAAAAAATTATAAAAAATAAATACGTTTCGTTTTACAGATTAAGCGATATAAACAAAATAATTAATTTATATTGTAATTGTATAAGCAGCAAAAATGGAACGGAACATCATTCGTAACATTTAATTATTGAATATTACAATTAATAATAATTATGCACTAGCAAGACAGAATATATTCAACTGTGTGTCTTTTAACGTTATATT
The DNA here is from genome assembly GCA_018245595.1 of Microceris scylla. Taxonomy (NCBI): domain Eukaryota; kingdom Metazoa; phylum Arthropoda; class Insecta; order Lepidoptera; family Hesperiidae; genus Microceris; species Microceris scylla. The sequence goes on from DWDT01004660.1 coordinate 10,677, forward strand.
TATCATTATTATCTTCAGCCTTCATCTTCACGTCAACTGTGAACATCATCAATGTCACTCAAGTGTAATACACTTTTGGATTGTATTATTATTACTTTTATGTTTCACTACATTAGCACAGAGTAGATATCATCAGAGATAATATTTACGAATATAGAAATATGTACAACAGGTATAACATGCGTTGACTATAGATTTATTTTCTTAAACGCTGTCAACATAAAAGTCTTGAGGGCTACAACTAAATATCTAATATTTAGTATTTATTACTGTAAAATAACATTCGTACACCAATTTCAAAGAGAATTTACATTAGAAACAGTTGCTTTATTTCTCATTATACAACTTCACCGAGGACCATGTTAACAGATATGCATA
>DWDT01004661.1:0-11053 GCA_018245595.1 Microceris scylla
CCAATATTTCCTGAGATTAGCGCGTTCAAACAATCAAACAAACAAACTCTTCAGCTTTATATTATTAGTATAGATTAGTATAGATTGATATTATGAAATTATCGGTTTTGTGTATTCGGTTTTAGTATAGTACAATATCAGTTAGCCAAGTTTTTAGGCAATGTATGTAGCCCACGGCTGTTTTGCTATGAAGGAAGTTGCAATCATCATCATCGGGAAGGGAGTAACAATCATGAAATTGTTCCACCGTTGTTCAAACTGTTTAAACTGTGGCTCTCCGAATCAGAATGGTTAATTGAGTCAGGCGTTTCTTTGCGGAAATCCATTGTTAATAGTTAAGTTAAAGTTATATTGAAACACTCCGAGCTTTGTGTATGCTGTATGGTATACACCACTATCAAAGTATTTTTCGCCCCAAGACATAGCGTCCTCAGGGCGATTACGAAGTAGGCAACTTCTAGGTGCAAAGTGCAAAGTGCCAAAAAGTTAAGGTCATACTTTTCCACGTCGGTCAAGTGTGAGTTGCAGGGTGTCACACTACATAGAAAACATTATGGGAAAGAGTAGGGAATGCGTGTTTCCTCACAATGTTTTCCTGTACTTACCATTTAATGCAAGTTAAAATAAAGTTATTAAAATGTAAGTTTTACCTAACGAGATGAGCTGCAGGATTGAACCTCAGAATCCCCAAAGTGAGGAGCCCTGGCAATCACTGCACTACTCGTCGTTTTATTCATGACAGTAATTTTATTTTAAAATTTTCATTCGACGGTAAAATGACGTTAATTATTGGGCAAAACGCGCGTGTTGTGTGGATCGCCGGTTTTCCAATAGTTTTTCAATCTTCAGTCTCGTTTAACATAGCTATAAACGTGAACCGATAGAGTACTAATAAAAGAAACGTAACATCACGCCTGTGATCCCCAAAGAGGTAGGCAGAGGGATGTAGTACACTCCCACGTTCCACCAGTTACGTTTAAGTTCCATGGAATACGTTGTGAGCGGATTGCCATACACCAGGCACAAATCCAGACTCCGAATCACTCCCGATCGGCAGTCGCGCTTGCAACCACTCGACCAACGAGGCAGTCCAATGAAATATAATAAATGAAACGTTTTGAAATATCTCCTCTAATACCTAAAGCTCACCTTGAAACCTCTCGTAACTCGCTTAAGCCAGCATTAGTTCTGTTACTGTTTGTATGTAGTCTGCCCTTGTGATTATAGTTTTAGCTGTAGGTAAGTAGTTCTCCCGCGTCAGAGACGCCAACTATTTATTAGTTTGTCTTTAGCTTGAAGTGAACATTGTTCACTGAAATATTTGTTTAACATAATCCAATCTCACGTAAATAAAACAATGTCTATATATGTATATGATTCAAAAGTTTTGTAGCTTTATGTAGAGTAAGAAAAGAAAACAGGAAATTACAAGTATTTGATGTTCTATATTATTTATGTTGACATTCATTTTCCATAATAAATATATTTATTGTTTATTTATACTTCCATGATATTTGGTACAAAATAACTTTTTTCCTCAACAACCTTCTCTATCCTGTAACGGTATATATAATATTACAACTTATTCATGGTACTCTATGTATCTTTCACACTTCCAAGTGTCACAAGAGACGCTTTCCACCACTCTTAAACTGTGAAATACTGTGAATAAGTGAGTGAAATACGGTAGAGCATCTACAGCTCGAGATGCTTTCCACCACTCTTAAACTGCGAAATACTGTAAATGAGTGAAATACGGTAGAACCAAGCGCTGACCACCAAGAAAATGTGTGTAAAAATCATTTTCATTAAGTTTCATTTTAATAAAACCCACTTGTCATGAATGAAAATGTAAATAGTAGATCATCATCATCATCGGCCTACTCCCGTCCACAGCTGGACATAGGCCTTTCCAATAGCACGCCACTGAGCTCGATCTAAAGCTCTTCGCATCCAACCACTGCCAGCCACTTTGCGTATATCGTCACTCCACCTAGCTAGATGACGTCTTACGCTACGTAGGATAGTAATATTAAGTCAACAGACTTTTAATGGAGAACATTATGGAGCGTTTCAAGAATACATATAAATGGGCCTTGACCCACTGGTGGGATATTAAATCTTCATTAATAAGCTATAATATAATCACAAAGCTAATATTGTATGAATCACAACATAAATGATATTCCAACACATACACACACACACACACACACACACACACACACACACACACACACCAAGTACGTCTAACTAGATATTAATGTAATATTAGTAATAATAACTGAGCCTATTACGGTGTTGACCAGCCAGATGATAAATATATGTACATACATACCTGCATACATTTATATATATAATTATTTAGATAATTCACTGCCTCGTTATTCGAGTGATTGTAATCGCGACGGCCAATCGGGAACTCCTGGGTTCAAATCCCGGGTAGAGTACTATTAGATTTTTCTAATTTAGATATTCTAGTAGTGTCTCCTAATCTGGATCTGTGGCCTGTGTATGGCAATAAGCTCACGGCCTATTCCATGGGATGTAAACGTAACTGGTGAAACGTGAGGTTGGACTATACTCCTCTGCCTACCCTTTCGGGGTTCACCGGCGTGATGTTACTTTTTTATTTAGATAATGCCTACATTCAATAGGCTACATTCAAACAGAACAAGCAGTGGTGCTAAAGACATTAATATCTTTTCTGAGTCGGAATCGAACTTTCATCCTCTGATACAGCCAGTCAGGTTGTTTGACACTGAACCAAGAGATCTGCCAGAGTAATGTTAATATAAGAGTTACCTAAATTTCCAATAACTCATAATGGAAAAAATATTTTTAATTTTAATACTAGTTTCGACGCCATAATAAATATTATTGGCACGTCTGCTTAATTTGGTAAAATCAAATATCCCTTAAATATCTAACTACCTGCACTCTTAAAAATCTAAGTATCTAATAAGTATAACTACCCGCATACCCGTATACCCACATATGAAATATTACCAAATTGTTCTCAGGTTTTCACAAACGCGACACCAGAGCACTGGTGCGCGCCGCCACCTGAGCTGCAAGTGCTGGACCTTCCCGACGAGCTGGTGAAATCTCTAACTATACCTAGGCGAGAAGATGGCTCATACCATACTTGCAAAGGATATGTAATAGATCCAGCACACCTCTACCATGCGCTGGACCAATATGTTGACGAAAGGTGATGTGATTGTAATTGTACATATATACTGATCTCATTGTCGTTAGTTTTCGTAGTAAAAGTGTTAATAAATTTACAATAAACGATTTAACTTCACGCCTGTAATCCCCGAAGAGTTAGGCAGAGGAATGCAGAACACTCCCACGTTTCACCGGTTACGTTTACGTCCCACTATGGAATAGGTGGTGAGTTTATTGCCATGCATCGGGCACATATCCAGACTCCGAACAATTCCTAAAAAATCTAAATTAGAAAATTTTGTAATGTTCGAACTGGGAATCGAACCCGGGACCTCCCGATCGGCAGTCGAACTTGCAACCAACACGACCAACGAGGCAGTGAAATAAATTTAAAATAGTAGCGAAAATAATGCTTAATGTACGAAGAACTGCATTTCTGTATGGAAATATATTTGGCACATTGCTCTCTGCCTTCCCAGTAGGCACTTGTACTTTATACACGGTTCAATGCAAAACAAAACATGAAGCATGTTTACCGTCAAATCGTGTGTAATGGTACCGGCGCACCCGTTTATTGAATATTGAACAGTATTTCTGTGAGGTTCTTGAATGTGGGATTTTCGACGCATTACCAAACATTGGCTGGTCGCCAGATTGTTTTAACACAAATACTCGGACCACATAAAGCTTATTGTACACCGGCTGTTGTTACACTAGAAGCTATAAGTAAACAAATAAAATAGCGGTAACAAGGGTTATTTCTAATTAAAGTGTATCTTAAATGAATTTTAGGAGCAAACTTCTTAGGTAGTCATATTAAATAAATGGCAAAGGAGGACATAATAATAAAGACAATATGAGCATTTAATAACATTATAATAAAGACAATATGAGCACTGACATAATAATAAAGACAATATGAGCACTATTTAACAGCAAAAATGTGTATAAAGGCTTCAAACCCATTCGAAACAGTCTATCAGTTAAGATTTTCGTAAAATTTACTATGATACGGATTTTAAAGTATATATTTTAAAATTAACCAATTTAACTTATATTATGTTTCATTTGCGTCATGTATTATTGATGATAGTATTATACATAGTTATAATATTGTTGGTCGTTAATAGCTGACGGTACAACATGAGTTTATTGAAAGGGTCTTCGGCCTTTTGTTTGTAAAGGAAAATTTGTATTTTAGGTCAGAATTAATCCGGGAAGCTGGGAGTCTACGGTTGGTGAAGATACGACGGCTCGTGGCGGCAAAAGGAGATGAAGAGAGAAAAGAACAAGTAAGACACTTCAGAACCAAAGTTAACATCATCACTCTTCTTTTATCCTTAAGAGGTAGACAGAAGTGGAACACACTCCTATGATACACATATGATGTTATAGGGCCTATTACAAAATAGGTTTATAAACAGATACACTGAATGGTTTATATGTTTTATCTTCGTAAATCATCATGGTCCTCAACTTCTGAACATCTTACCAACATTTAATCGGAAGACGCACATAACTTTTTAAATCAGCATCTAAATCCAGGATCGTCATAGTGGACAGTAAATTCTGACCTAATAAGCTATCACTGTTTATTTAAAATCCCATTAAACTCTTCAGATTTCAAAACTGACGGAAGTCATACCGGCGATAAGGAGCGCCGAATCAGCCGCCTGTACGAATGGCTGGCAGTTCGACACGCAGCATTACAAAAAGACTTTGGTCACGGAGGTCGGTAGTTTAATTGATGAAAAAATAGGGAATAACCTTTTTCAAAATACAACGTCCATCTTTCCCGATTCATATAACCTGGAGGTATTCAAGACAAGAATTAATAGACACTTTCTAGGCGAAAGTGCTACATCCCATGCAACTTTTCAGTTTACATCAGATGAGATTGCAGGCAAACTCGAGTCAATTGGTACATTTAAAAAATATGGCAAGTTATAATAAGGGTTCTCGCTCCTTAGGTGTTGTAATTCCATTTTGAGTTTCTTCGGACTGCCATAAAATCATTCATGAACACAATATCAAACACGCGTAGTAAGTTGGGAAATATCCATGTCACTCTTACAGAAAAAGTTTCAAATGTAGCCTAGATTTTGTTTGCAAATTCTAGATGCAACCAATTATTTTCATAAAGTTGTCGCTAAGAAGATTCTAAGTATTGATGCTGATAATATCTAACAACATTTTTATTTATGTTTTGCATTTACAGCAAAGTTTGTTATTCTTACAGTTCTCTTTAGTTTGCGATAATGATTGGATGCTGCGTACAAGCAACACTCTCTTCTGGGTTGGCTCTATATTTGGAAACATGTTCTTCGGTTGGATGTCTGATAGGTAAGTGGTTGTTTTTTAATTCTCCATTATATGAACACTCTTCATTGCTCTGAAACGTACCTCATCTCAGATTGAAAATATCTAAGAATCGGAAAGAGTCAAAGAAAAATTTGTCAAATAGAAAAACAGACATCATCATCATCAGCTTATTTCAGTTCACTGCTGGACATATAGCACCAACGCGCCCTGTCCTCGGCTAATAAGAAAAATAGATAATAAATAAGATTAAAATATAATTGGGAAGAATGGTAACACAAAGGGAACAAGAAAACAAATGTTAATGTAGGATTTAAAATTATTCGACCTTACCAATGAGCGTCATTAGTCAAGATATAATTAGGTGTGGCTATGGCATCGGAGAGGGAATTCTCGGATTGCCAGTTAATTATGATTTGTCATACTCAATGAGATTTTATGGATATTTGAACACATGACTAATAGTACATTACTCATTTATGCAAAGAACCCGTTTGCTAAAATTAGTCTAATGAATCTTCGTCGTTGTGTCTTAGTGACAATTTTATTTTTAAACGAAATAGATTCCGTCTTATGTGTCTAAGAAAACAACGCTTTTTCTAAACCATCCTATTATAATTCAGTGTATGTCCTGTTCATTTACACATATAGCATTGCCATCAACACTTTTATCGTTTCATTTTTTAATACGGATAAATTTTCTGAATGAAATTAGTTGATTTTTTCATTGGGCAATATCCCGTGTTTCAGAATCTGTAATTAATAATCACATTCTTCAATACAACAATTTTCTCGATTATTTTTTTTAGACCTATTTTAAAATTTTTCTAAGCTCTTTTCTTTTACGTTTTGTCTCGAATTTGTGTAAACTTTATTATTGTGGACAAGAATCTTCCAATAACTATAATTTAGTTGCAGAGTTTGAGCGTATATGTTACGTAATATATATTTGTAATTCTTTCTTATTCCAGATATGGTCGTCGCCCGACGATTCTTTTAATGATTTTCTTGGAAGTACCCCTTGCTGTTGCGGCGTCATTTTCAAAGTCATACTGGAGCTACACGGCATTGAGGATCGCTGGAGGCCTATTCTTCCCAGCACTGTACCAGTTACCTTTCATCCTCGCATTGGAGCTTATGCCACCCGCTCGAAGAACATATGCGGGTAACAGTAACAGTAATAATTTAAAAACAGTCATGTAGTGACGTAACCATTAATTTCAAACCACCTGCAAAGTAAAAAAAGAGAAGGAAGAACTAGATATGAAAAACATATTTACTAAATATTTACTAAAACATATTTTTTCTTCCAGGAATCGTTGCGGGTATGCTATTCGCGATGGCGATGTGCCTGCTATCCGTGCTGGCGTATGCTATCCGAGATTGGTTCCATCTGTCACTGGCCACCAGTCTTCCATTTGTACTCCTGTATAGGTATGTATCTACTACGTTTAATTATTTGCTAATAATTTTTCAGTAGCCGCAAGCGATATAAGATTTTGTTAATTGCCATTCTGTTCCACCGCTCCATTTGTCCTTAACGTCAGTAGTGTAAATATTTTCATGTTCATCTGTTTGGTGTGATAAACAGAAATATCGTTGTTGCAACATATAAAGTTCTCACAATACGCAACAGCCTTAGGTTTATTTGTTATTGAAAGATGGGTGTCATTTTGGTATGTAGGTAAGGCAAATGGCCTCGATGGCTATAACTACATATTAGGAAAGATAATTTGATCTAAAGGCAACATCAATAACTTTAGTTTAGTGAATATAGTATTTTTAGTTTCTTTAATATTTCATTACTTTGTCATTGTAATATTAGCATTAAAGCACTAATGTCATTTTGCTTTTTCTTTCTCGGCCTTTTTATCATTCTACTATTGGAACACGGGATTCGTCCCAGAGTGAGAGAGTTAAGACCAAAGTCTAGCCAAGTGCAAGTTGATAGATCTCACACGTCTTAAAGATTTTTTTTTCTTTTAGTTATTACTGGCTCATACCTGAGTCTCCTAGGTGGCTTGTGGGTCGAGGACGATTAGCAGATGCTGAAAATGTACTTCGGTATATTGCTATGAAGAACGGTATCAAGTTATCTAGGGGATTTCTTATAGACATCCATGTACGTCATATCTTATTTAAACTAACGAGAAATAGTATTACACGAGTGTTAGTAAATTTTCACTTTCTTGATATCGAGTTATTTGATTGGTTTATTTCAAATATTGGTTTAACTAAATGTCAATATTAATATGAGAATTATTTTACAGCAAAGAGTAAAAGCAGCTGATACAGATGCGGAAATATCTATGCTACCTCACGTAAATGGACAACTTATAAACTTTGTGGATCCGACAAATGAAAAGGAAGAACCTATAGACAGAAGACTAAGCAACATGCTTACATTTAAACCAGACTTTCGACGAGTATCTGATATAGACGAAAATTACAGAACAGATAATTTGGAAAGAATCTTAGCACTAGAAGTTGCTGAGATAGTGAACAAGAAATCTAAAATAAGAAACGGCGGATGTATGAAAGATGATAAAATGCTAGAAGAAATTCATTTAAACACAGAAAAATCACAAAAATCAACTCAAACAGATACTTACCCGAAATCACCTAAGAAATTGCGGAGAAAATCTTTTCTACTCTTCACCAGAATTTTTATGAGAGATGAAACTGAAGAAGATATTATGGAGAATAAGAAAATAGACGACCAGAACTCAGAAGGAGATTGCAAAGCTTCTCCATTGGATGTGTTCAGATACCCAAACATTAGAAAGAAGTTTTTCATATTGACATTTGATTGGGTAGCTCTGGGCGTAACTTATAACAGTCTGAGTTATAATACTCCAAATTTGGGAGTAGATGATTACTTGGCTTTCTTTATCGGTAAGATACTACTAATGCCTATGCCAAACACCTCTTTAAAACTTATATGCGAATTTGAAAACCTGTTATACGTCAAAAAAACACTAGGTACACCAATTGGTCGTTGTTCGTCCTCTACCGAGGCATTCTGGAGACTTTGGATATACTTAATAATTTCTTTAATAATCTTCCACTTTCAGGTGGAGCCGTGGAGCTTCCATCCTACTTTATTGCGTGGCAATGCATGGAACGCTTTGGAAGACGATGGACCCTCTGCGTGTTCATGTGCATCGGTGGCCTAGCTTGTCTCAGCTGCGTATTGGTCCCGGAAGGTGAATACCAACATAAGACCATGCCACTTACGGAAACTATCAAACCTATTGAACTTAAAGTTTGTCTCAATGCATCACTTTTATTTCTTTTTCTGTCTCATGGAAAATTAGATATATTTTTTAACTTCTCTCACCTAAAATTGGTTTATGTATTACACAAGAGTAAATAATTATAGCTTCCCTTGTTTATATCTACAGCCGTAGTTTTTTGGGCGCCCTGTTATAATTGATGGTTTACTTAACTTTAAATATCATACCACATATGCTTCTATAGAATAATACGCGTCTGCAAAAGTTAAGCAATTATTTTTCTATGTAAAAGGCAAGAACGGACGGTTCATCTGATGGTAAATAGTCACCGTCGTATAGACATTTGCAATATCAGAGGTTACCAATGTGTGTGAAAAACCTCATAGATATCATAGCGTACCTTAAATACCGAATTCATTAACACAAAGATTATAAACAGACTCTTCCTTGCAGAATGGCCCTGGGTCACAGTATCACTTGCGATGCTAGGCCGACTGTGCGCTGCGGCATCATTCGCTGTCTTCTACGTACAGATTGGAGAACTGCTACCCACTGTGCTGAGAGCTCAAGCAATGGGGGCTGCGTCATTCATATCTGGCTTGGGTCTTCTGGCTTGTCCGTATATTGTCCATTTGGTGAGATACTACATATTTTCTCTATAATGTTTATGAAAAAATTGATGTTTTTCTATCATGGGTTTTTTACCTGTTGTTATTATATTAGTGTAATCGACTATTTGACCGCCCTGCATATCGCAAGTGAAGTTCTTACATTCCGTTACTAATTTAAGTATTCAACGAAGACCAATCAGGAGCATTCATTCGACCAATTACAAAACAGATAGCTACCAAATGGCACTGTAGTTTTCGATAATACTGACCCCGCGCACGTAAGTTGCCGAAGTAAAAATTACACAGCCATTTTGCTCAAAGTTAACTTCACTGACGATATCTGACATTACGACGGGTTTACAGTTTTTTTTTTTTTATTTGTTTTTTTTTCAACCCCTTACAATTCCACTGTTGGAATACGGGTCTCCTCTCATACTAAGAGGGTTAAGGCGATAGAATTTAAACATTTGTTCCATTCCAATTATGGGTCTCCTCTCATATTGAGAGGGTTAAGGCCATAGTCTACCACGCTGGCCAAGTGCGGGTTGGCAGACTTCACACACCTTAGAATTTTTTTTCTTTTTCATAAATTCTAAGGTGTGCAGGTTTCCTCACGATGTTTTCCTTCACCGTTAGCAAGTGTTATGATTATTTTTCTAACAGCATTAATATCAAAATTTCCTTACAGGTGGTCTACGCGAGGTCCCTGCCTCTGATAATCGTGGGGGTTTTGAGCGTCATGGGCGGGATAACATCGTTATTTCTACCCGAGACCCTCAACATGCCGCTACCACAAACGTTGGAGGACGGCGAAATGTTTGGAAGAGACTTCAAAGTGATTAGCTGTGTTAACAGTATTAAGTTATAAGATTCAAATTAAAAAATATCGAATTGAATATAATGTGAACTCCGAAAGACTTTGTGAAAATTATACTTAAAACGGATACCAGTAAAAAGCCTTGTTAAATTAAAAGGTCTGTACACACTATGGGTACAAGAGCGGATAGTGAAAAATGTGCTGTATGGGGTTTAAAACCATGTAGGTACACCTTACTGCTGGCAGTGGGTTTGTTATAAAAATTTATTGACAAATATTTTTCCGATACTAAATATCGGATATTATTTGCTCATAATTCTTATTGACAATAATAATTATTTATCAAATATGAATCGGTAAAATTTTCAAAACAGTATTATGTATGTAAAGTAAAATTGTTATGAATAGTAATTATTTATTTCTTTCATTTATTCACTCTTCTAATACCTTATTTGAAATTAGGTATTATCAAGTCCAAACAACTTCTGATTTATTGATAATTTAATTAACGAATGTCATCATGGCTTTAACTAAGTTGTATAAATTTAAATAAATATGTACACTACATTTTTCATATACACCACGTTTCGAATGGCAAAAAAAGTTTTCAAAAATATACAGTGATTATAATTATAATCTTTAGTATAACATAATTCGCAGTATTTCTTTTAATATTATTATGGATAGTTATACATTAGATACACATAAAAAAGAAAAAAGTAACTTCACGCCTGTAATCCCCGAAGAGATAGGCAGAGGAATGCAGAACACTCCCACGTTAGATACACATAAATAATACAATACAATACAATAATATATTTTTATAATAACAATTAACACTATCTCCAACCCGCATGCCAAGCGTGGGGATTACGGGCATAAGCCCCCTTTTGGGG
>DWDT01004662.1:0-11052 GCA_018245595.1 Microceris scylla
TAGTGTTCGACCCGAGAATCGAACCCGGGACCTCCCGATCGGCAGTCGCACATGCAACCAACACGACCAACGAGGCATCATTGGTGCATAAATCTGGAAAATTCGGGAGAGTAAGAATGAATAAGCGACTGCTAGCTTAGCAAATCAGCTTCGGCAATATCTAACTTACCTTCAGACACCCAAGTTACATATTATTAAGTTTAACCGGCAGATGTAAAACCTGTAACTGATTCTACCATGATCCTCTGTAGATAATATGCCACAAATATTCTAACAATTGATCATACCTTAGTTTCATGGCTTATTTTATTATTACTTAAGAACTTTACATACATATATACCTTAATCAGAAATCACATAAGAAATAATAAAAGTGTTGTATAAATACTACCTTGGTGCCATTTCTCAAAGCTAGCCCAGTTGTTGATAAATTATAATATTACAATTACTATTTAAAATAATTAATCTTCAGTATCAAATTAGGCTTACCTTTCCCAAATAACTTGCAAAGTTGTCAACAATCCAAAATATTGGTTCTAAGAAGAAATCAACTGTGTAACTATAACTCATATGTTGATTGTATGTGAGAGATTGGAAAGTTAAAATAGCTGCCTGGATCTTTCCTGAGATGAAATCTCTGCAAAAAAAGACATATTTATTAAATAGAACCTCCAATATAAATATTATGATTGCATCTTTGTTATAGCGTCAGACTAGATGTCCATTGCTGAACATTGGCCTCCCCTAATTAGCACCACTCCTTTCAGTCCTGGCACTTCCGAATCCAGCAGCTTCCTGCTGTCTTCTTCAGGTAGTCAGACCACCTTGTAGGAGGTCAACCAACATTCCTTTTAGTGAGATGTGAAGGGCATGTTCCGATGGTTCGGACATGTTGAGAGAAAAAGAATGACGAAACAGATATACAATGTGAATGTCGATGACCAAGACTCACCTATCTAGACCAAATAAATAAGGTTTTATGTGATGGGGACGTTAGAAGTCTCCGAAACCGGTGTGCATGTATGAAGAGAGTGATGAACGTGGACGTAGCACAGCAAGTGTGTAAGAATAGAGATGTCTTGCACTCTGTGCTCTTTGCCTACCCCGCAAGGGACCTAGCGTGATGATATGTATATATGAGATGTGACCGCTATTCAATGACATTTTTACCCTACTGTTTATTGGTCAATAAAGCGATGTGGCCAGCACATTGCCTATTCTAACATTTTTGATCAATTTTATACAATTACTACAGATGTATAACATAACCGGTCAAATGCATATATACTACACTCCTCTGCCTACCCCTTACAGCAAGTTCAGGTGTGATGAGTCTTTTCCCTATAATTTTATACTTAATAGGTCTATGATTTATGCATTTAGCTTTAAGCATTGAAGAAGATTTTATTGCACTAAGAACTTAATTTATGATAGATTATGCAATGGAACAACTTTTTACACTATATTTCACTGAAATATGTATATCTAACCTGCAATTGGTATTTACAAACTGGTTTGGTTGGTTTGGTTATTGTAGCTATTTAATTTTGCCCATAGCAGCCCCTCACTCCGGGGATGCTATGTTCAAATCCTTGGCATACACCTCTTTACAAAAGTCCGATTTAAATTTAAATATCTCTTGCTGACGGTGAACAAAAACATTGTGAGCAAACCTACACACCTTAGAACTTATAAAAAAAAAAATTAAGGTGTGTGAATTCTGCCAACCGCACACTTGGCCAGCATGGCAGACTATGACCTTAACCCTCTCAATATGATAGGAGACCCATATTCCAACAGTGGAATATATGGTTACAATGGGTTGATTATTGTTTTTCTATTTATATAGTACTGTAACAACAAAAACATAAACAATGCCCGATATATGTGTTAATTTCAATCTCATCATCATCATCAGTCTATCTCAGTCCACTGCTCGACATAGGTCTACCAAAAAGGGGGTATATGCCCGTAATCTCCACGCTGGGCATGCGGGTTGGAGATCGCAGGGCATGGCTTTTCGCACCGCCGATGCTGCTGCCCGTCGGCGGCCAGGGCATTTAACCATGGCTATTTAGGCTGCGCTATACCGCAACCAGCCGGTCATAGCAGGGTGTACCACGTGTGGTGAGGTTGACTTGGGTTCCTGAGATGGTGGTTGGAACCCCTTACACCCCCTGGCGGTGTGGTATTATCAAAAAACTATACAAAATTGTAGCTGGTTTTTAGAATAAGGCTATATAATTATGGCTAAATCCAGATTAGAAAACCTTACCAGCCTTAGAAACTTTGAAGAATTCTTAAGGCTTGTAGGTTTCTCTACAGTGTTTCCTTCATTGTAATAACGAGGGGTTTATTGTTATAATTTTGGATGTACTTCACATGAGATTTTTTTAGTACCCAAACTCCGAACCGTACTTAAAAGCTTGTTATATTCTCGCATAATGTTTCAAGTAGGAAAACAATGAAACGCGTTGCGTAAGTGTGCGTTAAAACTACGAAATATTCCATATTACTTGATTTAATTTCATGTACTCATTACAACTCTATAACAATTAAATATTTTATTGCTTTTAAACGTAATATCACGAGTGTAATTCTCTAAAAACGTAGACAGAGGAGTACAGTACACTCCCATGTTTCATTCACCAGTTACGTTTTACGTCCCACCATGGAACAGATGGAGAGCCTATTCCCATATACCGGGAACGATCGAAATATCTTAAAGAAACACTGCGTAACAATATATGCAATATAACATTTCAGCATTTAATTGAATGTTATTAAAGTCAACTTACTGGTCAGTGACAAAAGTAATTTAGAAGTTAATTGTTATCCCATCATCATCATCAGCAGCCGGTTTCCGTCCACTGCTGGACATAAGCATCTCCTATAGTGCGCCACTGATTTCGATTTATAGCTCTTAGCATCCAATCTAGTTATTTCGTAGATTATTTAAACGTAACATGTGAAACGTAGGACTGTACTACGCTCCTCTGCCTACCTCTTCAGGGCTACATGTGTGATTTTACGTTATTTCAAAGTATGTTATCTTAATAAATGCCTGTAAACAAATTCAACTCAATACGGATATGGGGTATGAGAACGTATTTGAAAAAGAATTACCCCAACACACAAACGCAGACACATTAAAGCGGTATAATATAAATGGTCCAAGATAATACGAGGCGAGAGAGGCCAAATTAACCATCGTCACTGACAATTTGCTTGTTCCCGCCATTCAATGTAAGCCTGCGTCTGGGGGGCCGTTGGTGATTGGTGATGTGAGCGGCATTACCACGTCTGTTGGAATTACGCCCCAACAATGATACTTAATTCCGTTTAATGATTTGCTAACGTTTCACCATTATCGTGGCCGTGTATTGCTTATATGCCATGAAACGAGATGAAAGTAATGGAAATGGTTTGGTTATGTACAGTTTTATGCGCAGTTTAATAGTTTATAAAACTAAACGTTGATTGGCCATTTGTCCAGTGGTTAGGGAACCTAAATCCTGAGCTAGGAGCCGATTTGATTCCAACAGGAGTGAGCACAACTCTTTATTATCGGTGTAGGCTAATTAATACGTAGGAATACTATGTAGTTTAACAGCCCTCGAGATACCGTAACATTCTCCTCCTAACAAAACATCCACTTTTCGACTGTACAGATTGACTGCCAGCTGAGTACAGTTGACTATACAGCTTAACCAAACGTTTGACTGACAGAGTTCCTTCTAAGGTATTTCTAGTACTTAAGACACGGAGTTCTTTGAGTGTACTGTTAAAATTGTTTTAAGACAAACAAATGCGACCGTTAACACACATCAGGACGCTGTGTGCCTATTTATCATTATTTTTTGTTAGAATATAATAGTATATTTTTATTAAAATTTCACCTAACTATTATAAATTTTATTTAAAACAAATATCTTTTTACATTTGAAATGTTACCTCGTACCCCTTGAAATTAAAGCGCCATATTAATATTATAATAACATTATCTATACATATAATAAAACTGTGACTGATAGCTCTCTATACATGGCAAATATTTTTTAAAATTCATGATGGAGGGCCTTTATATATGCAAGAGAACCTAAAGCATTTTCATTTAAATCGGTTAACAAAAAATGAAGTTATGTCAATTTATGTCATTAGAGAGATTGAAAATAGAGGTCAGATCTATATGATTAATGATTATATTAACATCATATTAAATAGGGTTCAGCTTAGGCTGGAAGGTTAGGTTAGGTTAGCCCGTACGAAGTCACGGGCACTGCTAGTAATAACATATAATGACATTCTGTTTTTGAATTTTTGTTAAGTATTATGAAATTTTGAATTGTATCAAAATTATGAGGACGCATTGCGTTTATTAATTTAATAACAGGAAATCTGTGAAATACTGCATATTAACAGAATAATTATCGCAAATTGTTATGGTGTTATATACATGAGCAAAGATAACAGGGAGAACAGATGTTAAACTAGACATCGTTATTGACAATTTGCGTATTCGCGCCATTCAATATGACCCAATGCCTCTGCGAGCTTAATGGTGATTGGTGACGTGAACACGATTAGCTGGGAAGATACTCAAATTTCATTCGAGCGAAAAGGGATATTTAAAACATATTGAAAAAAAATTTATTCGTAATTTTTTTTTTCCATTAAAAATTATATTGAAGAATTTGTGTCATTTATGGAAACACTTAAACAAAAAAACACAACATCACGCCTTTAATCCCCTAAGGAGTAGGCAACAGAGTGTAGCACACTCCCATGTTCCACCAAGTTACGTTTATGTCCCATGGAATAGATGGAGAGTCTATAGCCATTCACCGGGCCATTTATGAATATTGAGCGAATAATTTATGACACATTATCGAATTAATTTTTTTTCATTAAACGGTTAGCCATTTTTATACGTGTTGGTTAGTTAAGTCGTTAATCACGAACTTAAACGAAGAGACGTTACGAGTATTATAAAGCGCACCACGCTCGCAAAACAACGAACGGTGTTACGTAATTCACCGTTCCGCAGTTAAATCGTAAATTCTGTAACTTCCAACCGTTTTGCGAAATAAAATTTGAACTTCTTTACAACATTCATCAACCCGTCAGATGCAAAGCTTTGAATAATAAAAATGTTTGGCAGGCATCGTGCGAGAATTTCGCCCAACGACATGCTGAGTCGTTTCTGTTACTTTATTACATACAATGGCATATCCTGTTGATTCGCTTCCATTAACGATTCGAGTTCATTACGAGGGACACAATTTGAAATGATTATTGAACAAAGATGTCAGAAATCACGATACATACATGAATTATTTTTTTTTATTTCTTCAGTTACTGTCTCGGTAATTGTCTTCTATGTAGGTACTATAGTAAAATACTGATTTATTGTAAATTAATAAATGTGCTATTTTTAATTATTGCACCTGCATTCAAATAATGTGTTAATTAACTGTAATTGGACTTTGAAATTGTAACTAGCTATGTAGCAGGTTCATTTTCATTTATCTCCCACGTGATACCACTTAAGGCTTTATATTTTTTGTGATGATGTCACTGTTTATTAGAACTAATACGACTTACTAACAATAATAAACAGGAAGCGTATTTCACGATTTTAATGAAGAGGAACATCAATAAGGGAATCACCGGTACCATTACGTAACGTAACATTACGCCTGTAATCCCCGAAGGGGTAGGCAGAAGAGTGTAGTACACCCCCACGCTTCACCAATTACGTCTAAGTCCCGCAATGGAATAGGTGGTGAGCCTATTGTCATACACCGGGCATACAGCCAGACTCCGAGTCACTACTAAAATTTCTAAATTAGAAAAATCCAATAGTACTCGACCCGGGATTTGAACCCAGGACCTCCCGATCGACAGTCGCGCTTGCAACCACTCGACCAACGAGGCAGTCAAACTCAAATTTACTATCTTTAAGAAAACGGTTTAGTAATTATGATATAGACTATTCTATGATATATAACTATTTTAATAGTCATAGAACAATTATGATTTCAAAGTTTCTGAACGATAGTGATTTTGAGATATTATACTCTAGTCGCAAATGAGCGATATGCTCCACCTAATATAGCAACAAATAGCAATGTGTAAAGTTGTACTAGTTTATAATTATTATTAATTGCGCCTAACATAAATACATATATTACAATTTTCATATTATACTGTGATACAGCAACCCTACTGTAACGACGTTCGAACATCAATTGCTTGCGTCAAAATGTCTGCCATATTATTATCTATAAGAACAGACAACAAACAAATCATAATTCATAACAACATCGAACGTTGGCAATGGCCAAAAAATCGTTGCTATGTATTAAACTAAAATATTCGAAATGAATTCAAAGATTTGTAGCTGACGGCCATGAAAAAAAAACAATTTGCAGCAAAAAAAAAAATATAACGGCCACAATCATAAGCAAATTTAATTATACATGTTGTCTCCTTCTATCTGAGAGGATAGGAGATATAATAGAATGAGATAAACTGAACGCAATGAGTTACAATTTGAACTTGAAAACATCCAGTGCTTAGGAATAATGTTAGAATTACAGATCTTACATAAGATATACAACTCATTTGCAATGACTCGAGACTTGTGTGTTCTGTCTGCGATGTTTTACAAAACTGATATAAACACTTAAAATTTATTAAACAGTATCTTGAAACATTGCCACATGCAGCCGTCTCAGTCAAACATAGGCAGAGCCTCTGTTGTGATAGCCCGGCTGATAAATAATCTGTATATACGACCATAATAATAAATACCTAAATTTATGCTTATTTTTTCACACCCTTACACAGAACAAATACTTTTGCTCTTCATAGAAATATCTGCGCTAGTAGGAATCGAACCCACGAACACCGGTACACAAGCCACTGAACTAACGACCCATCACCCAATCAGTATTAAAAATGCATTATTTTAGGAACACATTAAAATTATGCGTATGTTTGTAAGTATTATTTTAAAGTAATTTCTTACTAGGATTGGTCATTTTATTGCTATTCGGCGAAATATTTAATACCACGACCAACTAACTGTAAAGGCTGAACGCAATAACCGTGAGAATAAAACATAAAATATATAAAAATGAACAATATATTACGATATATAAGGAAATTTATTTTTATGAATAATAAATTATTTCTCAAGTGCATACATAATGTTTAATTGAATTAAAAATGATATTTTATCGCGTTTCAAATTATTTTATTATGCAATGTCTAGTATGAAATCATTTTTTGATGCGCAGTTAAATTTTCATTTGCCTAATTAATGAAATTAAAAATTCAGTCTGTCAAAAACATCTGCTAGATACACATTACGTTCAGTGCATATACCCTTGTGCATATACCCCAGTGCACATAATATATGTAAACACAGACACACACAATAATATACATGTACAATATACATAAATTCCAAACAATATACATAGTTTCCAAATAAATCGACAACCAAAAATTTCTAATGCAGTTTTACATCAATTTCAACCTTATACAGTATGAAACTCATAAATTGTTAATCAAAATTGTTATTAATACATGTCCTAGACTGGAACCATTAAAGCGTAGCTTTAGTTTATTTCACTCACCGATACGAACAAAACGTCTCACAACATTGTGTGTAATGTTGTTACTACTAAAAAGCAATTCAAAGAATTCCATTCATTAATTCAAAGTACATTCCCGAACCATAATGATCATTCTAGAACATCAAACGAAGAAATATTATTTTCCACACGTTTCATTCCAATCTGTGACATGTAAATATCTAAAGTACTGACAAATTCAGATAAAGACGACTTACCTCACGCGACTTCTGAACGCGAATGTACACTCCATTGAATCGTACACTTCATATTGCAATATACGACCATTATAAATTGAAACTGTACCAACAATCGCTCAAGTTTTGTTTCAACCGCGCATGAGCTAAAAAAGGGTGTAGAATAGTCCAAGATATAATGGTAACTAGACCGGTTTAACTGCTCTAATGGGAGTAACCGGTGGTCGCAAGTAACATAACTATTGATCTATTAGTGTATGTATAGTTATCACAATATTTTATGCATAAAAATAAGAAAATCAGGACAATGTTGTGGATTGTTTACGTGTGATAGCGTCTTAACCGATTCAATGCGGCGCTCTTTTGGACAAACTTGTCCATTGTGCCATGAAATATCAACGCCAGTGATTTTGGTGGCACCACTAAGGTGCCCTCCGCCATGAATCGTAACTTATCGTTTTTTTCCTGTTTTCACGTGTTTTATGTTTAGTCGCCACCCAAAACCGAACGTTAACGATTTAATTTTTCCATTAGTGTGTATAGAAGTGAGTATCCACGTGTAATAACGGAAATGAAAAGTACGAGTCTTATTTCTGTCAGGTGTTGTAAACATTTTTGTGGTTTTTTGATGAATTGATTGTTTTGTGTTACTGTAGATTGAAAGATGAACATTCGTGATATTCCTGTCCCTTTCATACATCATTAACAATAGTTTGTTAATACAATATAATGCTATGCTTCTCATTGATTCGTCGGTATCATTTTCTTTTGTTTTAGTTTTGAGCTCGGCGTGTCAAAGATTGCTAGACATTTATTTATAATTTAATTGTTAAATTTCTTGTGAAGTAATTAGACAAACAGATTAGGTACATGGGCTGACCCCAAACGCTTTGAGGTGACCGCATTTTGAGCGAGTGATGTAGCCCTGGCATAGCCAACAATTGATAGCGCTCTTCCAACAATCGTTTATGTTGTATCATCATCATCATCATCAGCCTATTCCCGTCCACTGCTAGACATAGGCACTGAGCTCGATCTTCAGCTCTTCGCACCCAACCACTGCCAGCCATATCTTGTTGTATGTAGTTTTAAAATATTCATTGTTCATATTTTCATATCAAACATTAGAAAAGCTCGCAAGCATGTTTTATGACTGACTTTGACCGTAACAGGCAACAATAAAACACGTAAAATAACAAACCGGTTACATTTTAATACAATATTTTGTCTGATTATAATTGTTACAAATTCTTTACCTTTTTATAGAAGTCATATGATTACTAAACTTTACTGAGCTAGTGGGCCAAAAAAATGTACTCCTTTGCAAAACAGCATAATTATTTTATTTTTGAAAATATTTACAATCATTGAAATGTGCGAAATCACGCTAAAACCTGATACCGACACCCCAATAAGGATCTGCGTGACAAATAATGACACTTTTGTGTAGAGAACATTATCGATAAACGCCAATTTATTTGAGTTTTATGGGTTTAAACTTGGCACCTCTCGTGTGCCACGCTCCATATACAAAAGATATCCATGGCACCACTGTGGTGCCATCCGCGCGGAATCGATTAAGATTATGGAGGAAAACAATGAACAATATACGAGTCCATAATATGTACGCTAACTACTGATCGATTCGTGTGTTTAACATGTAAATAATAATGTATTGATAATAAGAGAGAATATAATAACAATGTTGAGATGCACTTATAAAATATATTGTGAACGATAATAATGGAGGAAAAATGTGAAAATTATGTATATTTAAATCCGTGTTCTGTAGGTTGGATTTTTATTATTTATCCTTCCACAGCGACATAAATGACCTTCAAAATGACGATTTTGACTTTTTCCTGTTTTCGCGTCTTCTGCTTATTATTAAACACACTTCGCATGTCACATTCTTCAGTCACCGTGTTTATAAATAAACGTAAAATTACGAAATGTTTGTAATTATTACAAAAATTATATTTAGACAGTACATTTTATTTATACATAATATTTATAATATAAATGATAAAAAAATTATAGTACTTTTTATCATTGTAATCCTAAAAATAAAAAAGGCTTAATAAAACTAAATTAAATTAAACATTTAAGGGTCAAAATGAATATGAGTCTATGTAAACTGAAAATATGTATGTACAATGGGTTTATTTTTCAATGCATTAATTTTTATCCATGTACTCCTACCAGAAAGAAAATATATAGAATATATAATTTTCTTGTAACAATAAAATCAATCATCATGCTTACAGAAACGTGCTTTGCAGAAACAGAAATAGCAAATCACACATAATAACACAATTTATACACGGTACTAGTTTTTACATACAAATGTTTTATATCATCACGCTTGCTTTTCTACGCAATAGGCAGAGATCACAGAATGCTATATATATTTTTTACAGACCTGACATGCTTCCGCTAAATTCATACTGTTTTCGGGCCTGGCTAGTTACCTTCGCTTCGTGTTCTCTGCGATCCACGGGAGCTCATGAAAAAAGACTGGATGGATCCGAAACTTCCGAATTTTTCGAAATGAATCCGAAGTTTCGTGAGTGTTTATACACTAAATTCCCAGCTATTGACGGGAGCTCATAGGAGAGAAAGAAAGACCTCGTATAGATCCGAAATTGGATGGTCTGGGCCATCCCAAAAGACAACCGTGAGTTAAGCCGGTACACATATAATCATAATACCGTGGATCAGATTAGATGGTCCAAAATAGCTGTATACCGATGCGTTGCTCTCCTTGAAACCCTCATTAGAACGCGTGTTGCGACACTGCATATCGACTGTATATCCTTCAGATCAGGTAACACGTGCTCCAAGTGCCAACAGCTGTGTAAGGCCGCGTACACGTAGACAGTAATATCCAACATGGTTACATTATACATAAAAGTGCTATACAAATGTATGTAATAGGATTTATGTGACATACAGACACGTTGAATCAGTTTCTCTAGTTTAACGGAAACTAGCGCCTCATTTGATCACATTTCATCTGCTATTTAGAAACATTCTGATACCATTTACATTCTTTTTATAATTTTGTATCTCTGCTTTGTTCTGTTTGACATGAGCAAAGTGCTGGGTACATTAGTAAAGCAAATTAATTTTAATCTCGCAATATGTGCGCGGCCTGGCTGACGCAATGTGACATACGACTTATTGAAATATTTCATGTTACATTTTACCAG
>DWDT01004663.1:0-11052 GCA_018245595.1 Microceris scylla
ACAAAACAATAAATATTATTTTTAATGTCCCAACGTCCGCCACTGATGGCCCTTGGGACAATATTTAATGAGTTATTATAAGGGCTACCACTAGTGCCCGTTTTAGCGGTGGCCATTGGGAGTATACCTTCAAATTAAATGTGAACACATTTCAAAGAAGTGACAATTCTTCAAAAATAAAATAGATAAATTTGGTGACTCTTTATGTAGGCCCATTCAAAATGATCCCGAAAAATGAAACTGTACATATAGCTCCCATCACAAAATTAGATACATGTAATAACAGCTTTTATTAGATTTGTCTACTATCATTTGCATGTAAATAGTCCTTTATTTAAATTTTATATTGTAAACATTCTTATAAGTACCTGAACTAATGATTTGCCTTGACTCCTGTATTGCATGACGAGCAGCAGCAGTGTCTCAGCCGAGAAGCAAAGTGATTAGTGAGTTCAAAATCAAAATAAATATTTACTGTTTAAAAACTACTATATGCAATGGTCATGCAGTAAAAGCTCAAGTTGCACACTATATTAAAACATCTTTAGCAGTACTGTTTTATTATTATAGAAAAGGTTTGAAACCTGTGTATATACATTGTTAGGATAATTTGATGCTATGCTTAGAGTCAGGGCTCTATTTTTAACAAGAATCCATAAAAGTAAAGAAGAACAACTTGTTATTTGATATGCCTTAGAACCCTATAGCATTGCAACTGAAGCCTCCATCCACTTACAACACTCATGCTATTCCATCAACGGCCAGCATTATCGGTGTAGCAAATGAATCTTCATAATTAGATGTTCGAGGCAGTTGTATTAGACTACAATGACTACATTAAAGTATATCCGACGACATCCCTGATGTTGTCGCCAACGATTCTAAGTACACGATAACGCAAGTTAGGAACAATCGTTATCGTCATTTGGTTCGCACACATTTCTTTGCCGAAATAGCCACTTGAAACTATTCAGAGGACCATGTTGAAAATAATAAACAAACCTTTTTTTTTTTAAGTTTTAAATTATGAGACGTTAAGTGTACCGGAATGAGTGATCGCGGGCTGATAGAAAATACAAATATTTGAGAATCACTTTACTCTGATGACAAATATTATTACTTATTTTTACCTTTTGCTCTGGAAAGTTTTCAAGTTTCTGATGTTCTTGCTTTATCATCACATAGCCAACACTGGCTTTTATTGATGACAAGAAACAATTAAACAAAGATCTTAAAATACCTACATGGGAGTTGCCTACACAAGTAAGCGACTCCAGTTTCAATTAAGGGTTTTGAGGAACATTGTTCAAGCGTCTAATTTGGTTACATTGTGTGTTATTTATTATTAAATGTCACTAACATTTTATTTAGATCTTTTAGATCTGGACATATGTATAACAATTATGTCGGAATTTTAGAAATATTGCATATTCCATGTCTCAAGTGGTAGAGAATCTATATTAAAACTTTCATTTGGGGTGGAGTAATATTTATAAGCAAATTCACTCTAAGTTCATATCATTTCACACATTATCCTTATACACAGGCAATTGGTTTATTGGAGCTGAAGCCTAGAACAAACTTTAAAAGAAGGCTCTGTTTGCAGGTTTATCATGGGAACTAAGATTGAGCTTGAATACCCATCCTCTACTGCAAATGATGCATCAGGTTCGTTTTATTTTGTTATTTTTATTTGATCTTTTAAATCATTTTGTATGCACCTAAATATCACTATATAAAACCATGCCGCTAATTTAATCAGTTATTGAAGTTTATAATTTCCATCAGTTATTATCACATATATAGCAACAACAAAAATAATAAAATCAATGAATTTCTATATTTTTGCACCCATTGATACATGATCATCAGTATAGGTTTGAAACAAACACTTTTTACATATCCTTAATGTTATTTTATATGTATAAATAAAAATATATCTTTAAATGTTCAATAAATATTATTTATATTTTTAATTTAATACCTACCCGATCTGCAGTTTGCATTTATAGCTGGTTTTGTTCAATTTATAGTAAATAAGCAAATATATATCATTTGGCTTGGTTTTAAAAGCATTTACTTGTCATAATTTAAAAAATCACTAAATATTTTTTATGTTGTACACACATCAATAGACAAGTAGGAAAAGGTATATTTATGTATGCCCACCTTGATTATAGGTAGTTAACTATGATTGATGTCAATAGATAACTTCAGCTATGTATTCTGAAAGTTTTGGGCTATAAAAGTTTAACATGGATCATAAAAGTTTGGAAGAGTGATTCACAGCCATAGCTGTATTTCAGTAGGGTTATTATGATAATAATCCTACTGAAACTTTTTTTCACCTCATTACCAGAGGTATTTTTTAATGCAATAGTTTTCTGTTAAACACACATGCATTTTTGTAGGCATTTTGTTGCATTTATGCTAATCTTTCGTACATTGTGTTTTTATATAATATTTATCTTTATTGTCTTAATTTTTAGTATAAATCTTTTCATGTAATGTATTGTACTACATACAAATTCTAAACTAATTTCAATCTGCGTCTGATTCTTCACTCATAGATTTGCATGCATTAAAATGAGTGTTATTATGTGTATCAAATATTGAATTGTTGAAAACATTGATATATATAAATTAGAAGTTATTAATACCTGTGTAGGTCATTAATTACATTTATATGAATGTGAATTCATTGTATAATTGAACATAATGTTAACATGCATTGAGACAATAAACTGTATACTCATGTCATGTAGTGAAGGTGAAGTAAATGGTAGTTTATGAAGTTCAAGTTTATTCATCACATTCCAATTATATTTATCTAAACACGACATTGATTTTTTTTGTGCACTAAGTAGTGGTAATTCCTTATCACACAGCTGTAAAAACGAATTTCTGAAGAGTGAGAATATGTGAACTTTTCACAGTTGCTTGGCCATTCTAATATAATAAATTGATCTAATCTGAAAATAAAAATTTCTTAAATATGAACACTTACAAATTGGCCAGGTATAAATTTTATCAATAATTTGATATTTTTCTCTGTTTCAGATGACGAGGATCGTGATCAAGTAGAGCCGGATGAGAGAACATATAAACAAGAAGAAGACGGGGATAGGGAATCTGAACATTATTCTGAGGGATCTGAACATTATTTTGATGAAATAGATGTTAGGGAACCTAAGGTGAAGCAGGAAATAATAAAACGACCTACTAATGTTACAGATATATTGAAGAAACTGCAGTCAGTTGGGGCACTTGTCAAAAAACCCAGCGAAGAATATAAGTGTGTTACCTGTGTTAAAACATTTAACGATTGGGAAAAGTTTGAAATCCATTTAATACAGCACGTGTCTCTGCCGTCAGTGGTAGTTGACAAACTGCCTTCAGACGAGGAAGACACAGCTCCTTCGGGAGATGAAAATTGGTCTGAAGATGAGGATTTTCCACAAACTGCAAAGCAGAAAATGCAAAAAATGCCGCAAAAGATGGATATATCCCAAATTCTTCAAAAAACTGGCATTTCTCTAAAGAAAAAAAGTGACGTTGATTGTAAATCAAATTCTTCTGATTCAGCATTGAGCAAACTAAGTGGCTTAGGTTTTACAATTAAAAAAAATTCTACACCAATAAAAAAGGAACCAGATTTAGAGTTCCAGGCAGATGATAATGTTTTGCAAAAATTGGGCAAGCTTGGTGGTATCAAACTAAAGTTAAAATCTGATGGAAATAATGGAAATTCCTTTAAGGTCGTAAATGGTCTGAAAGATTTTAACGCATCAGATAATGAGGATGAAGGTAATGAAGAACTGAAAGAGGTAGATGAATCTATGGAAGATGACAAAAACGAAGAGAAAGAGTGTTCTGGTGGTGAACAAGATAAAGAAGATTTAGAAGAAGAGGAAGAGGAAGAACAAGAACCAGAACCTACAATTAAAAAACGTAAAAAATCTGAGAGCGACGAAGAGCAAGAAAGCGTTAAAACCATTCGAACTTATACAAGAGGAAAAGGAATACAAAGAAAATTGGTTTCGCCTGAAGGTGAACCACAAAGTAATCCTATTAAGCAATTAACTCAAGCGTTACCAACTGTTAAGGAAGTCCTCCAAAAGAAACCTCCAGGACGGCCTGCTATTAAACAAACTCCGAAAAGAGGGGCAAATATTCCTACAACTGCGAAACAACCATCTAAACAAGTCAACGAGTCAAGGCAAGGTCGAAGGGCTTCCACCCCGTGTAGAGAAAACACTTCTCAAGAACCCACACCTCGGAGAGAGTCCGTAAACTCATCTACATCAGAACGGAGTGAATCTCGTGAGTCCAACGTGGAAAATATAGTTGTTAAGCAAGAGACTGAAGTCGAAACAAACGGGACATCATGTTCGTCAAATACGCCGTTATTCTCTGCACAAATAAAGTCTGAAGGAGCTTCCTCTCCATTAAATGATTCCATATCAACACCCATAATTGCTAGGGTAAAAGCTGATCCAGATGGACCTCAAAATAATACTCCTAACGCAACAAATACCGCCTATTCCCCACTTTGTGCTTCTCAGGCACCACTCTTGCCAGTAACAAAAACTGAAGACACAGGTGTTACTATAATTGAAATAAATGGTGATTCCAACGACGAAGATGATGATTGTTGTGTTGTATCTGCTACCCCGGCTACAGACGTGAAGCCTGTGATTCCGAAAACTGAAACTTCACTTCCACCACCTCCACCTTACTCAAATTCTTCATCTTATTCGACATCTAAAACATCCTACGGTTTATTTCCTACATTGTCATCGAAGTTATCGTCAGCACAATCTACAGAAAAACAGCATAACTTTAATTGGAACGCTCCTGACTCCAAGCCACAAATAGATATGTTAGAAAAAAGTGCAGATGAAATTTTTGAGAGTTTATCGTCATTATCAGATGCTAACGAGTACATATCCTTAGATAAATTAGGACCTCAGCATTCATGTGATATTTGTAATACTAGATACACTGATATATCATTACTTGAGGAACACAGAAGGGTGACGGGACACTCTAAGAGTCTTGTTGCACCATCCTCATCAACACTCCTACCATATTCTTCATCGGCAAATATTCTTTCCAGTCTACTGCCTGTAAAACAGTTAGCTGAACAAGTAGGGAAGCTTTCAAATATTAACAGTAGTGCACCGGGTTTTACTCATCAGCAAAATGTTATGATCAATATCCAAGCATATCCTGGTGCCGGTGGTGTAATGGTCCCTCCGCAGTCCTATAATGCTTATGCTCCTGGACAAAATATGCATGCAAGCTATCCTCAAACATCAAATAATTTGTATGGCAGCCCTGGGCATGTGCCTGGGCAATATCCGACTATGCCGGGACAAAATTACATGGGACAAGGATATGGACAGTTCCAACCATCTATGTCGAAAGCCGGATATCCAGGTACAGTACCAACAAATACCTATTCAAGTGCTTCCACTCCATATTCAAATGCTTCACCTCTCCAAAGCATGCAACAATCAGTTTATGGTCAGTCACCTACGAGTATGATGGGCCAACAGCCCGGCCAAATGGGTCCACCAGGTTCATCACCCAATCACCCTTATAACGCGGCTTCTAGTCCTGGTGGAACTATGAAACCACCAACAAACAGTGGTGTTAGGATACAAAATGTACAAACTTTTACACCGGGGCAGATGTTAGGTGCGCCCGGTCAAGGGATTCCTCCTGGTCAGTCAATTACAACTGTTCCAGATATGAGTCCTGGACAACTGACAGCACCAGGGCAACCCATAGGAGGACAAATGCCTCCACCGAACCAGATACGAATGGCAGCAGGTGCTAACGTAACAGTCGCACGGCCACGTATGCCTGGAGTGAGGGGTCAGAGACCAACGATTAGACCCGGTATACAGGTTCGTGGAGTGGGAAAACCAAGTCCGCGAATGCCTATGAAACGTCCGGTACCCATGGTTAATGCTGGACAGAAAAGGCGAAATGATATGCTGTTGCCCGGCAAACATGATAATGAGGATTGCCAAGTGATGGCCATGCAGAAACAACGTGAGGGCTTGCCGATGATCCATAGTGTACAAGGAGCAAAAGATAAACTCAATCTCGGCGGACAAATCTCCATCACAAAGAAAACCGTAAACAAGGAAGCTAACGCGATGGCCAATGTGTTAGCGTCCCGTGGGATAAGTGTGAAACAAAAGGCGAAAAGTCGATCGCCGACACCGGAACGGCCGGTTCCACACATCCCCAATCTAGGCGCCGGTATGAGTATAAAGCACACGTCGAAATCTAGTAACTTCTCGATACCAGAAGCAAAGGTCGGCGGAGGAATGTTATCGTGTAAAATTTGCAAGAAAATGTTTATGAATTATAATTCGTTAAGTGTGCACATGAGTAACGCCCATCCCCAAAGTAAAATACCTATTTTCAAGTGTGATGAATGTCCAGCGTCATATCCGAAGTCTTTACAACTGCAGCATCATAAGAGAGTGTTCCATAATGTGACGGGGCCGAACAGAGAGCTAGGGTTGCCTGTCGTTGATCTGTCTCAAGAGGATAACTTGAAACGACTAAGTAGTTTAGGCATATATAGTTTTATACCTTTAGCGAACCGGGAACAGGCGAGCGGTTGTTTCGGGATCCCGGTAGTGTCAGTGCATAATGTTCAGAATGGCATGACCGCGAGCTTGCAAGCTCTCGGAGCAGATGGACTTTTAAGTCTTGGCCCCTTAAAACCTTTACCAAATTCTTAAAGTTGATGATTCTGTGTTAGTTTCAACTTTCATGTGAGTATGGTTATAAGTGTGTAGAAAACTGTTTGACGAGTTTGACAAGTGCTATGATGGTAGGTGACGCGTAAGAAAGAATGTGATCTATTGTCGCTCCGCCTCACTTCACACGGGCCTGTTGTGATTTTTATTCACATATTATTATCAATGTCTGATTTGTTATTTGTTAAAATTGAAATTTCTTTCTGTACTATTTATTAGTTTCGAAATGATAAGTGAACGAAGTGATAAAGGCGCTGGGGTTGCAGAAGTATTCAAAAAACTGTTTGGTTTTTTTGGTGAAAGACTCAGTATTGCATTTCTTTTTAATTGTTACTTTCGTTTTGTCAACTGTGATACTCCGCTATCGACAGTACAATGCGTATGTTTTTCGCTGATCAATGCATGCTAACATCTGTAATAATTATTATTAACTCGAGACCCCGTGTTTAGTACTACAGAAAAATGATGAATGTGGATAGTTGTATTATTTTGCTTTTCAAACTTTCATTGAATAAACTATAATTTTTGGCTGATTTGTGTAATCGGGCTTAGGATTACATAACACACTGATAACCATTTATTCATAAAATCACTGTACCGCGGAACAGAAGTATAACGTTTAGGTTATCCATGTTCTGGTATCTATGAAAACATTCGTTCTTCCACTCATAAATAAATTGTAATTCTGAAAAACCGTTACAATAAAAGTAACGAAATATTTATGGTAGCTTCATAAATCAATAATGTTTTTTGTGTCACACATTTTATTGATATCGACAAAGATTAATATTTTTCTTTTAGATGATAATTAAAGCCAAATAATTTTATTGTAACGTCCAAAATTTATAAGATCTGGATTAACTGAGAAGATGATTTAGTTCCTTTATAATGACAACATACATTATTACTAATAAGTACCTTTTTATATCATTTAACTTAGATTTAAGTGATATGTATTTACCCGTAATTTTAGTATATTTTCTTATTTTGTACAGATAACACTAAGATTAGATATAGACTACTATTAAATTGGAAATTTCATTTAACAACTGTAGTGCAATGTTAATAAACAAGTTTAGTCGTTTAAAATTATATTTTTCATAAATATTGTGTCTTCATTCCAATTTTCTACTACAAGTACTGTGTATATATGACTTTGAATATATATTCCAATGTTTTGGACGTTCTTATTCATTAATTACGTAAGGTCCCGAGGGGGACGGGGGTTGGAAAAATAACTTCATACCCTTTCCAGATTGGGCAAACCCATTGTTATGTAAGGTTTTCGAGGTCGATATTTTATATTAGAAAACGCGTGGTCAAGTGGTTTGGCAGGGATCATATTTCATTTAACTTTCTTTTGTTATCATGTTTAAGATTACATATCTACTCAAAATTTTACATTTAACTACTTACCGATAAATGGTAGTCCAAAGACTAGATATTTATCTAATAATATAATGGTAATGTGTAGTTCCAGCAATAAACTAGCTAATATAAGTTATCTGTTGAAAAATAAAAATCGTTGATTTACGTTAAACTGGGAGCTTTAGTGTAACTGATCCATTTAATGTAACATCACGCCTGTAATCTCCGAAGGTGTAGGCGGAAGAGTAGTACACGCCCAAGTTTCACCAGTTACGTTTAAGTCCCACTACGAAATAGGTGGTGAGTCTATTGCCATACACCGGGCACAGATCCAGAGCACAGAACGAGACGGTTATCTTACGTACCTTATAGCGGCGGAGGGGTGGCGGGGGGGTTCAAAATTTGACAAAATCATCATTACGTAATTAATGAATGGCTCCTTATCATTTTATCCCCGTTTTATCACAGTCGCACGAGGTGTTAAGACATTCACAGTGTGTGACAGGGACGTGTGTATGTGTGTGTGCACACATGCATACACAATATACACACACACACACACAGAAATATATAATAGAATACACGACGATTTCGTTCGACCCTCGAGATTTGGCGATTTATCTGTGTCTTAAAATATGTTGAATGTATCACACACATTGATAAGCCGCCAGTACATCATGGTGCACATATCAGTCTCATTCGTCTCATTGATCAGTGAGATAAGATAACGAACAGTTTCCTAAGAGTTGGTTAAGATCACTGGCGAACCGATTGTTATGGCCAAGGTGAATGTAACAATAAGCTTAAATTTAGAAGGCCGTTCTTAAATTTATGTTTGACGGGACGATATCATTTTCTACATAATGTTTATATGCGCCCAATGACTAGGTACATCTTTAACTGGTTAAAATGTACAATAGTCAAAATTTTAATTGAAAATAATGTTAGGTTTATTTCTTATCTGTTTTAAACATCATTAAAAATTGTTACCCCACCTAACATTATTTTTAACCATTATGGATCGCATATATATTTTATGTCGAAAATTAGCCTTTCGAAATTTATCTTGATATTAACCGTGATCGAACTTGTTAATATCCATACACATTTTTAGGGTTTTTATATTATCCTGTTTAAAAACGTGGGAAGTGACAAAATATTTTTAGTTTTTTTTTCTGACACGAGAAAGATTTATGTTCGTTATAAGTTTTCGTTACGAAGTAATATTTACGTTTAATCAATTTAACAATATATGTGTATGTTGATTGGATAGCGTGAAAGGTAGGCCAGAACCAACTAGTCCACTCTATAAGCTATGTTTTTTTTTTACACAGAAGATGTGTTTTTAGTTTGTGTTTTTCTCTCCACACATTATTTTTCCAGCAAACAACATGTGTTTAAATAAAATGTTAACCCGATGTTCAAGTCCTGTCATCAGTAAAATCAAAACCTCTTTAGTTTATTTTTTGCATTACATGTTGATTACAGGTACCGGGTCTGTTTGTGGAGCCGTTGGACTATATCAGTTGAGGTGTTACCAAAGTTCGAATAATGATTTATAATAAGGTATACAAAATTTCGATATCAGTGAGTGTGTTAATAAAAACGCTACTCCTGTTAGTGCATAAATATACCTGACGCACCTCAACGTGGTCCACAAGCGTACTTGTCACTACTGGTATAATATTTAAAACATCGTCTATACCATTTAGTGTTTCCTAAGTTATACATATTATTATAAAGTTTAACATAAAGTAAAACTGATTTTGATAATAGTCTTAAGTGTGCGATACTTTGTCTACGAATACTTTTTTAAACGTAAGTTTTGTAAGTGGACATTAATAATTAAATAGTTACAAATTTCATTGTAAGCTATTGTGTGGTGCAGTCACAAAAACTGTTCAGTTTAAGATAGTTACGTTAAAAGTGATGATTATAATACAGTTTAAGTTCTATATAACTGTAATACAATATTATTATAGCTTTGTATAAAATGCTATCTTTGTGCAAGTAGTTAGTATGGAAAGCCCAATGGAAAATTCTTCGTCGCATAAATATTGAGTGATACGTAATAATATATCTTATATTTTCTAAGACCTGAATGTTATTTAAAAGAGTATAACTATTAGTAAACAAAATGTAAATTGAAACAGAGGTCGAGATTTATTAATAAAATAATAAATTAATATATGTTGTTTTATTTCATGTCATCGTTCCTTCATATTCCTTAACGGTTTAATATTTAAAAAAAAAATTATTTATACTGTTGTACCGCTTTCTATTGTTGAATACTTTATTAAATAATATATTCAACAGTTTTAACATAAAAAAACATTGTTAGATTCACATTATATGTTATTTTAAACTTTGTTTTTCTTCTGAAAAGTTGAATTTTTGACTAAATAAGCAAGCGAATGTATTTATTAGTTAGTAGTTAATAATTTATTTAACAAATTTTAGTTTAAAAGGATTAATAGTAATAATACTAATTTTTTCGAAGGGCCGCTAGTCCATATTGATCAGTATTACTACGTAATGTAATTTTTTAATACAGAAGTGCATATCGAGTATAGTCTTTTTGGAATCTCAAAATATATGAATGCCTTGTGGGCTGAATCGCAATCTTGGACACGGACACGATATGTTTATATTTTTACCTATTTATGAAACAACTAGCGACCCGCCCCGGCTTCGCACGGATGCAATGCTGATACTAAATACACTACAGAAAAACTGTGAACTTGGGCACGCTGTCGCCGCCCCGGCCGGCCAGCACCGCCGCAAGCGCTACGTCCCGCAATTTTAAATTCGAAAATATTCAATTAAATCTGGTGCTGTAAAGGACCATATAGATCTATATTAAATCAACAATGTATTTAAGCTATTTAATTGGATAAGA
>DWDT01004664.1:0-11051 GCA_018245595.1 Microceris scylla
TTGTTTTACGAAAAGGTCGCCGAAAATGGGCCTCCTGAACACTTAAAGGGCGTGCGCTAGGTCAACCTTATGAAGTACATACAAACAATGTTCTACAAAAACATTTTCCTTTAAAAAACCTACAAAAAAATCCGCGATGGCATATGTTTATCTCTTAAGATTGAGCCACAGTAACCGTTTTAATATATTTAATTTAAATTTATGGAGTTATTGTTAATGTTTTTTCTCCAATTTGGTATTAATCTTTACCAAAATAAATATAATAGTCACCTTTGCATTTCATCTAGATTAAAATTGTACTTTACAGTTCATCATTATAATAAATAGGAGATATCATAGATTCAAAATTACCCGTAACGAAAAATCACATACAGAATGAGAAGCATGCGGGGAAGCGGCTGCGGGGTGCTTGCGTTTTTTTTGGGCGAAATACATATAACGTTCGGCTATATAATACTGATAAATTGCAATTGCTGCCGAAAAACAATTGTTACTAAAAACAATATGAATTTGCTCTAAAAGAAAGGGTTGCCGATCAATACTTATGCAAATCTTTTCAATACATAGCTACCTATTTAATTAAAATGATTAATACATATTTGTGAATATTGAAGACAAACTTTAAACAAGTGGCAGAAAATAAATGACATTTGCCATTAAGTCGCGTCTTGTTATAACTTAATGATCAAGTCATAATAATAAAAAAATGACTGTACTATTTAATATGACAAAATAGCGCCGACTTCATAATTGATCCTTGTATACGTTGGGTCCCTAAAAGGGATTATGTGTCACGTGTCTTTTATGATGGAATATAAAAACACCTCACCCAGAAACGAAAGGCCGCTTGATTACGACACACGTATTATATAACTACGCAGTGTTTTTAAAATTTTCGCCATGTTTTTATTAATGCTATTTTAATAAAAGACGAATTCTAATAACAATGTTGTTTGAAATAAAACAGAATTTCAAAATGATATATTTTTTATATAATTATCGCGGTAGGTCGCTCATTGGAAGAATGGATATTGCCATTATTAACTTGTAGGAAGGTTATACGTAAGATTTTTATTTTTTTTACTTTATCTCATAAATGAAGGACTTATCTTTCCGCGTATCACATCCTTTCAAAGTTGTCGTTCTTTGTCTACTTGTCGTTCTTTAGATGATACAGCTACTTGTCGTTCTTTAGATGATAGTGATATAAATCATGGAGACGCACTTTCACAAGGAGAACTATCAGAATTGAAAGAAGTATTGAAAGAATTCAAAGACAGCTTTTCACATGGGCTCAACGATTTAGGTTTCACAACAGTATCTGAAATGGAGATTAAACTTAAAGATTGTTTATCCAGTTAACTAGTTGTTTATCGACCGTATGGTTTGCCATATTCGGAAAGATCTCGGGTTCAAGTTATGGTACAAGAGATGCTAGACTCAAATATTATTAGGGAATCCTCCTCTCCCTACGCCAGCCCAATAGTGTTGGTGCAGAAGAAAACGGGTGAAAAAAGTCTTTGCGTCGACTATAGGGCTTTAAACCGGAAAACTATAAAAGATCATTATGCTTTACCTAGGATCGAGGATCAACTTGACCTCTTAGCAGGGCACGAATTCTTTATATCGCTAGATCTCGCGTCAGGATACTACCATATCCCCATTGCAAGCGATTCCATATCTAAGACTGCTTATGTTACACCCGACGGACAATTCGAGTATTTACGAATGCCATTTGGTCTAGTCAACGTACCATCGGTGTTCCAGCGTACTATAAACAAAGTGCTAGCCGATGCAATAAAGAAATTTGCAGTTGTCTATATGGACGATATACTTATCCCTGCTCATACCTTCACGGAAGGATTGAATCATTAAAAAGAAGTACTCGAATTGTTACGTCGGGGCGGCTTTACGCTCAAGCTTAGCAAATGTAACTTCTTCTTTAAACATATAGATTTTCTAGGCTTCGAGGTCGGAAGCAACGGGGTACGACCAGGTAGTAAGAAGATAGAAGCTGTAGCTAAATTTCCCCCGTCACAGAATCATCATGAAATTCGCCAATTTCTTGGACTCGCGAGTTTCTTTATGCGGTTCGTAAACAATTTTGCCGTCATTGCGCGTTCGTTAACTGATCTCCTTCGTAAGAATAACAGTTTTAAATGGACCACAGAACAGGAATCTCCTTTCCTTCAACTTAAGCGGGCCATAATAGAACGACCGGTCATTGCTATTTATAATCCATCCGCGGAGACACAGGTTCACACAGACGCCTCTAAGTCGGCGTCCTCATGCAGAAAGGCTCAGAAGGTTTATTTCGCCCCGTGTCCTATTATAGTCGTAAAACTACGCCTGACGAGTAGAAATTGCACTCGTTTGAGCTCGAGACGTTAGCGGTCATAGCTTCATTAAGTAAGTTTAGAGTATATTTAATCGGAATACTTTTTAAGATATACACCGACTGTAATGCGTTACGAACTACTATGGCGAAACGGGATCTGGTACCGCGCGTCGCTCGCTGGTGGATACAATTACAAGAGTACGACTGCGAAGTAGAATACAGACCAGGTTGTAAAATGTTACACGACGATGCATTAAGTCGAAACCCTGTGGCACCGGCAGTATCAGAGTCACACGTATTATATGTTTTTAGCATTGAAAGTGACAATCGGCTTAACACAACACAGTCTATAGATGAGGAATTAGTAGCGATTAAAGATACCTTAAAGAATACAGATGTTAATAAAATGGTAGACATACATAATAATTATAAATTAAAAGATGAGAGAGTATATAGAGTAGTCGAGCGCGAATTGCGGTGGGTTGTGCCGAAAGCAGTGCGGTGGCAGATTTTAAAACGTAACCATGATGACATTGGCCATTTTGGGCTAGATAAAACATTGTCGCGTATTAGAAGCTCATATTGATTCCCAAAAATACGTAAATTTGTAAAAAAATATGTCTCCGCATATTTGGAATATGCACACCACAAAGCTACAGGGGGTCCATCCGAGGGAGAGCTACATCCTATCCCAAAGCCTGACCGTCCATTTTACACCATCCATGCTGATCACGTTGGACCTTTTGTCCGCAGCAAACGTGGTAATTGTTTCTTTTAGTGATCATTGATAGTTTCTCTAAGTTCGTAAATATCTTCCCTGTTAAGAACACTAACAAGTAAGTACAATGTGATAGATAAGTTATATATTGTGTGAAGAACATTATATTAAAAAGTGCGTTAATAACTACATGCGTACTCATTTATTCAGAAGCCTCCCCCGTTCTGTACGATCACCCTACACAAGATATTAAACGAGACAAAAATGCGAAACCGCTACCAAGTGTCAGTGAAATATTTCGCGCTTTGGAAAAAAAATTAGGATTTAAAAACAATATAAAATGGACTAGTACTGTTGCGATATTTCTGCACCACATTGTACTGGTGTTATAATTACGCTTTTCCTGTGAAATGGCAAACATTAGTGGTTGGTAAGTACAATATTTCGCATTAATGCTCTTAGTGAAAATTCGCATTTAATAATAAAGTAACATTTGGTTGCGGCTGCGGTCATGAATGGTTTTGGTATCACCGGTGGAGCCTATCGTTTATGGACTCACAAACCTTTTAAAGCAAAGCTTCATCTTAAGTATTATTTCTGCTGTTTTTTGCCCGTGCTGGTCAGCTAAGAACGTTACAGCATCTGACTTCCGTAGGATCTTAATCGTTCACACTTCTAATTACACGACACCAAACAAATACACTATTGTGTACCTATAACGTAAGAAAAAATTCAAAAATGTAACAAGAAAAAAAGGGTAAGAATAATAGGCGGTCTTATCGCTAATAGAGGGATTTCTCCCAGACAACCTTGCTATAAAGATTATTTAAAAGAAAAGAAAAATGGCTACGGTATACAAAATTGTCCTTTGACACATTCCCAAAGTTCATAATGAAAATATTATTTAATATTCTAACATAATATTACAAAGTGGGCAAAGCTAACAATGTACTCGTAAATCTATATCTACACATATAATAAAACTGTGACTGCTCGCTGTTTGTGCACGTTAATCCCAGAAACGGCTATCCGATTTGAATTCAGTTTTCAGGATTATATTCTGATGGGCTTCACTTAACACTTAGTGATCTTTTCATTTAAATGTCAATCATCACGTAATATGTACCAAGAAAAATAGAGCTCAGATCTATACGATCAATCATCAAATAAATAAAATATGAAATAAGATTCAGCTTAGGCTGGAAGCGCGTCAGTTGAACGCGACATAGCCCCGCAGTTAGGTTAGAGTAGGTTAAGTTAAGCTAGCCCGTACGAAGTCGCGGGCACAACTACATACATACTAAGTTTTTTTTTTCAACCCTTTAGAATTCCACTGTTGGAATACGGGTCACACACCTTAGAAAATATTTTTTTTTTATAAATTCTAAGGTGTGCAGGTTTCCTCCCGATGTTTTCCTTCACCGTTAGCAACTGATATTTAAATTTAAATTTAAAACGCTCTTTTGTAAAGAGGTGCGCGCCATGGGTTTGAACCCGGCACCCCCGGAGTGAGGGGCTGAATTCTTAACCACTAGGTTATCACTGCTTTACATAAGTAGGTGTTTTACATAAGTAGGTTCAATTATAAGACAACGCAAACATTATTATGCAACCAACATTTCCAACTGACCTAAGCCATGACTATCATAAATAATTGCAACAATTTTTATATTTGTATCTATGTAATATCACATCTGTAATGCCCGAAAGGTTAGGCAGACGAAGAGTTAGTTTACGTCCCATGGAATAGATGGTGAGCCTATTGCCATACACCGGGCACAGATCCAGACTCCGAGTCAGTACTAGAAGTTCTCTAGTACTAATAAGTATCTATGTACAGGTAATTAACGTATAACGGTGTTTCTTACTAATAAATCTCCCAACCAATGTATATGCAATTAGTTATATGACGTTGTTCTCTTCAATGTAATGTAAGGTACCTATCACTTATACGAAATGATGAATATATTTTTCGCTTGTTACTCAAATTGACAACGAGAGTATGGAAAGTCAATATACTTATATATAATGCAATTGTCGTTTATTCTTTATTGCTTCAAGTTGTAAATAATGTATATATAACAAGTTATAAAGTTATATAACATTTTCCTCTTCAATTTACATAAAGTATACAGAATGAATTTATCACCTGTTAGTCAAATTTACACCGAGAGTAGGTATGGAGAGCTGAAGCACTCAAACGTCTCTTAAAGAAAATAACCGAGCTAAGCATCCTTAATGTTTCCTGCCCGTTTCGTAACATCACATTTCTTAAAATCAATATAATTACAGATAAATAATTGACCTGAAACCCATATTAATGTTAGATGTAGCAGAGACAAAAATATTTCTAAACCAATTTTCAACACGCACGTCTCTTATCATACATGTGAATGTGAAAATTACGTTTTAATGAACCGTGACTCAGGTGAACCTTTTCTTGTGACTTTTGTATTTGATACATGCAGGTGATGGAAATAATAATAATAATCCGCTGATGCTTTTTATTGGTACTGAAGTGCCGTATAATGGTACTTTACAAAACATCACTGTTTAATATCCGTCAAAAGTTATTGCCTTGCACGCTCTCAGTACTGTAAAGAGCATTATAAATGTTATGCCATTATATTAACGTTTATTACTATGTGTAAAATGACTTTTTCTTACTTGCACTCTTCATTTTTTATAACCGGTATATACGAGTACAAAATAAAAAAGTTATATATATAAATTACTACTTTATATCAGCACTGTATGTTTCAGGAGAAGTAGTGAGTGCTCCCCTGTAGTAATCTTACTGCCGTTTTGTGTGAACTGACTTAGCATATATAACTACCGTAAAATACATTATAATCAGTTTGCTTAATGGGTGGTTACAAGACATA
This sequence comes from Microceris scylla, assembly GCA_018245595.1. Taxonomy (NCBI): domain Eukaryota; kingdom Metazoa; phylum Arthropoda; class Insecta; order Lepidoptera; family Hesperiidae; genus Microceris; species Microceris scylla. Next base: position 5,942 of record DWDT01004664.1, read on the forward strand.
AATAACTTTGTACAGCAATAATAGTTGTGTTATAAATGATTTCAGAGCGCTGTTGATGGCGCTGTGCTGGGGGTGCGTTCTTGCGCTTGCACCCTTAGCGGCTCCAGCGGACGACGACTGCGCCCTCTACCTGACAGGGCCCGGCCGCTCGTCGGCGTACGACTACAGCCTAAACCTGCTCAAAGGCAACTTGTAAGTATCTGTACCTACTGAACTGTCATCCTTGTCAAATATTTCATAGATCTACTGCTAGATTCGGGTCACCTCTCTAATAGAGAAGGCAAGAGCGTAACTAACAACTAAGAAATAACTAAAAGCTTATAATTGTAAATATGATAAATTTTCTACTTGTCGTTACTTCATAAGATCAGAGGACTACGCGTAATCCTAAACAAGGTATTTAACTTTTTCTTTGTTTATCAATAAATTAAAACAATAAAACACTTAAAACAGTACAATAGTTATCACCCGCGTCGATCGCGTCAAGAATTGCTCTATGAGAGTTTGTTTTTAGTGTACCATCGTCTTACGGAGTATGGCAACCATTAAAACAACTTGCACTTTGGATGGCAGGACTCTGAAGAACGGATATTCTTGCTTACTTCGTGCCGCAACTATTTAAGCCAGAATGTTTTTTTTCACTCTGCACTTAGCTTTATTTAAATTCTACTTTACATTTTACTGAGCCTCTCCTAAAATATTATGAAAATTTACAATATTGTAACTACCAACATATATTTTACCATGAAAGTAAAAATTGAACAATGTTAACTGATAACATTATCAGAATGACATTGAAATTCAATATTCAAATAAAATCCATTTCATATAACATCTTTATCCAATGTCAACATCTATGTACCTATGTACAACTAATCTACATACAATATTCAATCTATACACATGTGAAATTGGATTAAGAATTAAAGTACCCTCTTCTTAAAACCGAGTTTTATGTCGTCCTCGAATATTATCCTTGCTCGAAATGTCCAATGACTTCAGTCTTCTGAACATAATTATCCTTACATCTATCGTCTCTCTTGCATTCACATATATTCATCCTATCGCTTTTTCCCCTCATGCGAAATATGACTACGGATAATATTATTAAGAACAGATTTAATATTTTCATAAAACAGTGATTCATTAATTCACGACGAATTCATTCGGCCATTTAATCCACATACATATTCACGATACCGTTTTGTCATTAGTACCGGTGGTGTATTGCTATTAGAAATTAATCCTTATAAAGTTATAAATTGAATTGAATTGAAGCAGCTGATGACATTAAATCATGGGGGTGTACTACCCTCCTCTGCCTACCCCTTCGGGGATTGCAGGCGTGATGTTACGTTAACTTTAATCATAAAGTCATTTGATATTAGCCAAAATGAACGATATTCACATAGTTCCTCAATATTACATAATATACTCCACCAATTCGTTACCAACTAAAATCTTGGAACAACTTAAACCACGACCATCTTAAAATGTCACTATTACACGAAAATGTGTCAAACGAACAAGATAAGCAAGAGTATCGAAACAACCAATATGTTAGACAGGCAACAAGACTGGCACTGTGACCATTGCATCACAGTCGCTTCGCAGACGACGTCGCAAACTTGACACACTTCCGCGACACACTTGTCTATTCTCTTCTAAGCGTCTATTAACATGAATTATGTATGAGCTTTTGTTGACAACAAAAGGGTGATAAATGTATGTGCTGCAGTATTAAGATTTAAAAGCTTCTCTAATGAATTCACTCCGCCCCGATTTCAATAAGAGCGAAAAATATTCAATATGCCTTGAAAAAAACATCTACTAACCATCTAGTTGCAAAAAAATTTGCCACTTATATCATTATATTGTCACGCCAGATCCCTTACAAGATAGACAGAGAAGACCCAGTGTCAAATTTATCTATCCTTACAAAATAACCGAGCTTCTTGGACATTCATCGCTCTGTTTTCAATGCCGGTTTCGATCACTTCCGAGCCACTTATAATTTAGCTGTATTGATTTCACTGTTTATTTTATCATTTAGCGTATGCTACTAAACAGAAAATCAAACATTGACACGCGAAACCTGATAAATATGCTCGCTTCGACCGGGTTGTCGGAATTGTTATAACGGTTGCCATAGTAACGTGAATGCAGTTATGAGCGATTGTTTGTCGTCAGTAAATAGACAGCTCAGACGCCATGACGGCCATAGAATACGTTGCTGGAATTTACCAGTTTATACAGCTCAATAGATAGAATGGTCCCATTCATGTTAAAGTTGGCAGTCTTGATGAAATGAACGCTCTTTGTTGTCGCTGTACGAAGAGCTTTTATATAATTCCTCGGTTGAAAAGTTGATTGTAAATCTATACGTAGAAGTTAGGTACTTACATCGTGAGGAAAGTTTTAAAGTTTGCAAGTGCAAACTTTAGAATTCTCATAATGTTTTCGAAGGCATGTGAAGTCTGCTAATCTGCACTTGTCCAAGATGGCGAACTATGACCGTAATCCTGTTAATTTAGAGAGAGGACTTTTAATTTAGAGGAGGAGGTTGATGATATTATATATACAAATCTAATAAAAGACGGCCTCATTGGTCTAATAGTTACAAGTGCAACTGCTGAGCAAGAGAATCTGAAATCGACGCAGATTCGGACGAAGTATTATTAGGTTTTTCTGAACTAAAATTCCTTGTAGTAGCTCGGAGTCTGAATTTGTGCCCGGTGTTTGCAATAGTCTCACCCCCTTTTCCATAGGATCTATAACATACATAACATCACGCCTGCAACATCCTCGAAGGGGTAGGCAGAGGAATATAGTCCACTCCCACGTTTCATCAGCTACATTTACGTCCTACCATTAGTAGGTGAGCCTGTTGTATAACATAACTGGTTAAAATGGTATACTTCACTCTGGGTACTACCTATCTCTTCGGTAAAATGAAAACGAGTCGTTATGTTAATATGTTTAAAAACCATTATATTCGGTACATGTGCAGTTGACCCCAGGGTTTTGTAACGGTAACGTATCAAATCAACAATGTTTTCATCACGTGAACCGCATTAGGCAACCTCGGATCGAGCGTGGAGCGGTCCGCGGAGTGGTCTTACATTCATACATTCACTTTCAAAATCCTTTCGCTAAGCTTTCGTTGGCCGATCCATCTTGAACGTACACGGACATTACTTGTACTGCACTCGAAATAAATTTAAACGTCATTGTTTGTTTATTTCTAAAGTCTGCTGTTATCTAATTATACATTGAAATCACATCTACTTTCTATCTTGAATAATATTTTTAATGGGACTATATAATGACAAAACTATGCTTTGACTTCATCAAACATCATCATCATCATCATCAACCCTTTTTCATTCAACCTTCAGTCATCAAACATTGACATGAAACCATATTTCTATTCAACAATATTGCTAACATCCTTCAACAACTGTCATGCTTTAACTATTCTAACTGTAGAGCCTCATAAATATCCAACAAATACACTGGCATTTGACACATTAAGCCTCTGCCTAACGACCGAGTAACGGCATGACCCTCCAATAATACGAGTATGTATCGTTTGTGCCCGCAACCGCGACGTCGCAAATACATATGTGGTTTTCAGATACTTTACAAGCATATTTTAAACACTATTCGGTTACTCGTTATAGGTACTTTGAAACGTTTATTTTCTGTTGCATTCATATCATACTTTAACCAAGTACTAAACCCTACAAAAATTTACTATAGAAATAATGATTTTGTGTGCGTTGTGCCTTATATAGAAATCTAGAACTTTAGCAACACTATAATATATAACTACATTATGTAGTTATGGCTCACCACCTATTCCACAGTGGGACGTAAATGTAACCGGTGAAACGTGGGAGTGTTCTGCATTCCTCTGCCTACCTCTTTGGGGATTACAGGCGTGAAGTTACGTACATTATGTACAATTTAAAATGAAATAAAAGACCTAAAAGCCGCATAATTTTTGGGCTAAAGAAAGTTAATCAAAAGTCACAGTTTTGGAGTTTTCCGCTTAAGTTAAACATAAGGTAAGTATTTATACCAGAGATCGTTCAGAGCAAGTTATGTGAATCTTCCACTTTCTACAGCCATTAGAGCGGCCACGCCTCGTTCGGTTTACAATAACATAAACCTACGCCGATCGGATACCGCTTCGGAATGATTTTTTCACCTTAAACGTTAAAATATTTGATATCGTCGATCGTAAGCTAACAAGATAACCGTGAAGAAGTTGTTACAATTCGGTTTTCGTGACTAATGTGAGTAAAATATGGCGTGTTTGAATATATTTACTGACTTTTGTATACAAATTTTTTTACACCCAGATGCTAATAGTACCTACTTGTGTTCGCGCATATGTAGGTTATTTTGTGATACGCACAAATAGTCGCTTGCGCTCATCACACAAATATTTTTGTTTAATTCCCACCCGGGTTAAATATCCTGGGTGGGAATTAATTCCACAATCCCCGGCTCAGCAGTCCGATGCACAAAATTCTGGACCAACGGCACAGTCATACAAGTACCTATATTATAGAAGGAAATTTCTAATTTTCAACAAATCTGTTTTATAAGGTATCATCTTCTTTAATGGAGATTTTATGCTAAGTTATTCCGTCATGTGACCGGAAGTCGCTTCTGATAAACATATGAACAACATGTAGTGCATCCATACTGACATATTGAGTTCGGTGACCTGGCAAATCAATTTATGCACATAATATTGTTAATTGATGTAATTTAATTCAATTATATACATCATTTTGATGATGCAATGTAATTGCATTAATTAATCGTACGGGGTGTTTTTTAGTTCAGTTTACTAATTATCTCGTTAAAAGGAAAAAAAATTGCTTAGTTTTTTTTCGTATATTTTAGGTTTTGTGCTTATGTTTAACGTTTAAAAATTTTCGAAAGCAATCAGATACTGGGATATAAAATGTTCTAAATTATATCTTTGTGATAGCAGTGATAGCCTAGTGGTTAAGAAATCAGCCTCTCACTCCGGAGGTCCTGGGTTCAAATCCATGGCGCGCACCTCTTTACAAAAGTGCGTTTTAAATTTAAA
>DWDT01004665.1:0-11048 GCA_018245595.1 Microceris scylla
TAACATCACAGGTAATTACATAATGATAATAATTAACAATAACAAAAATTCATTATAATAATTTAAAAATAAATCATTACAAGTAGTCAAAAATACTAATCGAGAATAGATTAAATTGATTGCAAAATAATTATAATGAAAAATGTCATATTCATCATTCAAACATACATCACGCCTTCGCTTCACAGTATTGCAGGCATTCCGTCAAAATAATCTTCCATGCATCCACATTGTTGCAGATCTTATTTAAGAGGAATTATTTTTATGCTTCTGAAGATTATCATTTTTTTTTCTTATGTATGAGTGTGTGACAGTTTTGGTTATTTTTATCTGAATTTATAGAGATTTGAGTAATGTGGAGGAAGGTACTTAATTCCTGTAATTGGTTGAGAGCTCGCTATAATTTCGTTTATGGTGACGTTGCAAGGTACAGTTATAACCCTTATATTTGTAGGTACATATAAAACCAACTAAACACCTGTCGCAATTGTGGCTATAAAATGTAAATACATTTTTATGTAAATAAATTATTATCAGCAGTACCTACTCACTACATGTTTTACCGTCTGCCTACCACATTGTTCGAGCGCAAAAAATACTGTGTAACTCTTGGGACAGATGGTCGTACTAGCGTCATATAATAGTATAAAGATATAGAAATATAAAAAATTGCTATGGTGTGTATTATTTCATCACGACATGATGTGACACGCTGGTCCACAATATAACTTATGGGCCAATTAACCATCGCGATAACAAATGGGCTGGCGTAAAAAATGGCCTCAAAATTAACGTGAGCGTTTTTTTCATGGGTTCGTGCCGCGGTGGCGGCGCGTCAAAGGCGCGGCACCTTTGATCTCGCAGACGGCGGCCGTAACGCGCGGCTAGTGATGTGCCATGGTGCTTGACAATTTCGATAACTTAATTGTAGTGCTATGACTAGATTTATTTTTATATCGCACCAATCAAATGTACATATGTATTGGAAACATCATAAAGTTAATAAAACGATAAGGGTGATTTAAACTGTAGGAGTATATAACAACGCAAGATGCAACAGGTAATAATGTTATAATTTACAAGGAATTAATAATTTAATCAAATTATATAAAATTTACATCCCTAACATCAGTATATTTAAAAATGCTATGATAGATACTTTTTAAAATATTTTTAAAAAAAATTAACATTAAAACTTTCATAAATTTCAAAATATTGAATGAGATGAGTTTATGTGTAAAGACTGTATCGAAATTATATTTCTATCATTTTGGTGTTATTAACTCAGTATATAATGGCATACTAAAATAGATAAGCGTTTTGTCCGTTTGCGACTAATTATCTGTGAACCCCTCTGCCTTACAAAACCTTTTGATTATTGTTAATCTCTACCATCGTTATTCTGTGTCCAGCGTCTAAAGCCCATTGGCTAGAGAAAATACATGAGATAATAACTCTTTTCGGTGTTAAGAAAGGGCATGATGGCACTCATCCATACTTCGGGCATGAATCCCGACTCCGTGTTACTATTTTTTAAATTAGAAAAACGCAAAAAAACTTTACCCTACATCGAGATCGAATCTTGGACTTCTTGATCAGCAGTCGTGTTTGCAACCAGTACACTAGCGAGGCAATCCATAGCCATCTATTTTAGATAGAACTGACGATACAGTTAATATGCTTCGTTGCCTTGGTGATTGAAAAGTCCCTTTAGTTTCAAGTTTTGATCTCTCTTTTTGCCATTATACCAACCCGCACTTGGCCAGCGTGGCAGACTATGGCCTTAACCGTCTTAATATGAGAGGAGACCGGTATTCCAAAAGTGGAATTGTAATGGGTTAAAAAAAAAGAGACATAAAAATTAAAGTATCTTGATGTTACTGTAGGTCTAACCAGCACCAGTTATGAAACCAGTGACACAGTACTATCACGATAGTTTGTAGACAGTACTTACCACATGTAACAATAGAAATCGTGTTGTACCTATATTGGCATTGCTTCTATCCCCTTTTTTATAAAATATACCTACTGCTTTACATTAGGAGTATGAAGAACGAAGTCATGTGACAAGAACTCTAACGTCTAGATTATGATCAGAAGAATGAGAGGTAAGTTGATCTAAAAATACCTATTAGTAAGTAATGCACTTTTCGATATTTTTATTAATTTTCGAAGTAAATTGGCACCTAAGTAGTTTAGGCAGGAATTAGTAAGGAAACGGGTTGAAGACTATTACTACAATTGATGGGAGTTTCTAATCCATTCAGAATGCAGAATGTTTCCTACAAGTCCCAAAATTGCCTGCCACCGAAACTGTGTGCTTAACGTATCAAAAATGAGTCATTGCTACTTAAATTTTAAGCTACCGTACAGTTAAAACAATCTAAAGCCTCTTTATAAAAAATAGGAGATACATGAAGATTCTCCCCCTCTCAGTTGACTTACGTGAAATATCTCAAAGCGTATTTGACACGTGACTTTGTTAAATTGTCATATTCGCAGTACTCTTTGGTATGAAGTCAGAGCCTTTGTGTTATGAGTGGTTTCGTTTTTTTCTACTGCACAGTGTACACGCCTGACGGAAGTCGTTCCTGTGAGGAATCTCATACTGACGTGTTGTTACACTAACAAAGCAGTTGAAATTCATCCATGACATGGAACGTCTAATTGCAATAATATTTGGCCAGACAATCCGTTTAATTGCATACCCCATTACTCACAGTTACTACACAATCATAACATTAACATGAAAGATGATAGCGTTGGTGATATTAAGGCGTCAACAAATGGCGCGTCTACCCTACACATCGGTCATAATATTTCAACGCTAGTAAATGCACCACGGCTCGTGATGTATGGCGACAGACGGACAGATAAATTGCTTATAATTTATTATAGTGGAAGCCGTAGCTAATTATGGCTTTGCAAAGTTGACTCATGCAACGAGAAAAATGATTTGTGGTTATTATCTGTACGGTGTGTTATGAAAGCTGGGTCTCGCCCGCGGCGATGAAATAATTATGGCCAAGACGGGCGCTCCACTGGCAGCCTGCGATCTGTCATTTCCACACGCGAGCCTTTAAAAGCCTGGAATTCAAGTTATAAATTCTACACTCCACCTAACTAGCCATTAAAAATACATTTCTAATCAATTTCTAAGGTAATAATACCCTCGTGCATTATACAACTTCTGATTTCATAAAAATAAATTTTACGTTAATGTATTAGATATTAATTTCAATTTAATAAAATGAAATTCTAAATTATTTATTATAAATATGACACTAAAAGTTGTAACAAAACAAAAATCCATTAAATATATACCATTTTTTGGAAAGTGTTTTGACTGGAATTAGTGGTTTAAGAGAATAAATGAATTCATTAAGTGTTTATTTAATTAAAGAGAAATTTAAACTTTGCTTGTGCCGCAAGGTTTCGTTTTTAATGAATGTTAATATCATGATTTATAAATACAATAGAAATATTTATACTTTGTGTCATGTTTTATTCATTTAATACATTTCAATTGTGCTAGAGTAGAACGTTCTCCGTATCGGTAACGACTATACTCCGCTACTCTGTAACATATATGTAAAAAATTACACAGTTTGTTTGTTTGTTACACAAGCATTTTCTGTTACGACCAGCCACTAGTTTGTGTCATTGTATCTAATGGTCGACGCCGAATAATTTTATCGTAATATTATACTTAAGTTTTACGACCAATAAAGTTTGGTTTACTAATACCACTTCGCTAAGTAGAAAGCAATTTGTTTTATGGTCCACATTTAATTAAATCTCTGTTAGAATGAAATGTATCGATATAGTTTCTTGTAATATTTATTACATTGTATCATTTTAAAATAATTTGAACGTATTCTATCTTATTATGTAGGTTTTTTTTTTGTTACTTAACTTCATACAGTTGAGGTGGCAAGGAACAAAAAACCAGGTGTTGAAATTAAATATTTACGTATATTTTTCCATTTTTACTCCTTTATAACAACAGATTTATGTCAACAGATATCGATTGCTGATTACGATGTCCTTTACAAGAAATCTAGTACACGCAATTATTATTTCACATAATATACCTTTACGATTTATATTTATCATTAATAGTTTATTCTCAATGATTCTCAGAAAACACAGTGCCATTAAGCAAGCGTTTAAATGTAAATTTTAAATTAAAGTGTGTCCGAAACCCATCGAGATCTTATCAGTTCGAAAATGGAAAGTCGCTACACAAATAAAAAGAACATTAACGACGGTAACATTCATGTTTCAACATATACTTTATCGCATACTATTCTTAATTTAAAAACATGTGACGTCAGCGTAGATAGCCGAAATACTAAAAACGTGGCAATTAAAAAAATACAAACACAATATTATTAACAATCCTCACTAAATTAATTGCAACAACTTAAATTAATAAAAAAAAACCTAATTAAATTACACGCTATAGATTTGGTACATAAAAATTTCGTTAGTCTAACTACAAAATATGATCCGCGCCCGCGGTACCAAGCGTAGAGGCGAGCTCGTACAGTGCGCTAAAACACTATGAATATTACAAGTTAGAGATCACAGCTGTCGTGCCCCGTAGGGCGTCATGTCCGTCGATGATATGAGCCGACTGTGAACTTGAAGAACACTAACTTATATGTACACATTCTCCAGTCCAGATTGTCCTTTTGGCATGGGCGTTAGTGATCGGCGCCCCCCTTCTTATGTGCGTGGAGCGCCGACGGTCCTCAAGGATGAAGAGGTCGCGGCCCGAACAGCGGGTACGAGGGGAAATATGCCGCGAGAGATGGGTGCGGTGGCAGCGGGAATGGTAGCGGCGGCGACGACACCAGGTGAGACGGCTTGCTGTAGGGATGGAATCGCGGTGTCAAGGGAGATAAAGGTGGCGTCGGGTATGTCCTTTGCAGTAATGGATGAGTTGCACTCAACATGGATAGACTCGGGTTTGATTCACCGCTAGCAGTGTGAGATCTCAAATGCTGTAACAGTTCTTCGGACGTCGCAAATCTCTTGCCGCAGTACGCAGAATCGCCAGCCATCCAGCTGCACACGAAGGGTAATTGTGAAGCAGCGGCTAAAGCTGCTAACTGAGCATGAGCGTATGCTGCTGCGGCTGGATGACCGGTTGGTAGAGGAAAAGGTGTTTTAGCGTGATCGCATTGTGAACAGCCAGCTGGGCATACAGCAGATTTGAGCAAATGTGAGCTCAAGGAGCATCCAGTACAGTAAGGATCTCTGCAAATGCCCAAATCACTTCCAGGTGCTTTCATTCTAGCATATGCCAAATAAGGATTCAGTCCATTTTTCAACGCATGGTGTTGCGCTGCCATCAAACTGCTAGTCATTAGATCCATTGGCAGGGGAAATCCGGAGGGATGCATTCCGCCAAGGAAAGCCGACGACGTAACAGGTACACTAGGTTTGAAGCTAGAATGTTCTTTGGTGTCTATGCTGGACGGTAGAGAGCTAGGCGTGTAAGGTAACTTAGATGCAGAACTAGTGGATTCCGAACTAGATTTGGTTGGTAAGGGCGAATGGAGTGGGCTTGACCTCTCGTCAGATTTCTCAGAGGGCGTTTTGCGGTGCGCCGGAGGCGATGTTCTCTGCGATGAAGAACTCTGATTGCTTCCGCAGCGCGCTTGTACTGGAGTGGTCGATGCGCTGCCCTTCGAAGACGGAGTCTTCGAATGGGCGTTGACCGAAGAGGCTCTATCTTCAGGCGTCCTAGTCTTTTCTCTTGCCGTGAGGCATGATTCGTAAGGCTTGAAACTGGGCTTGTTATCCATGTGTGCGGGTTTTTCGTCGTACTTCTTGCTGGCCTTCTCCGCGGCGGAGATCAGCTTAGGATTGGGTGTGTCGGCGCCGATCGCGCTGCAGGTCTGGGCCAAGAGCGCGAGGGGGCTCTTTTTCGCGTCGAGCTGCAACAAAGAGGTCTGTATGAAACGTCGGGTTGCGAGTGACGGCACAAAGAGGGCTAGAGGTTGGGGGTTGGCGGGGGAGGGAGTCCAATCACGCGGCCGACGCGCCATTATCCGCGCGTCTGGCAGCCGTCGGCCCCGCTTGACATTTCACTCGGCTCCCGCATGATGTAATCTCGCAGTGAAAAGGCCAATTTGTGCCGCTGAATTTGCGGCGCGCCCGGACTTGCCGCACTGTCACGTCTATTATCACGGCGGCGTTAGTTTGAATGAGTATTTGGGGGATGATTTTGTTTTATGTTTATTATGCCATTGTTCAGTGTTTGCGTGCAAATGGCAGTTTTAACGAGGTCGTTGATTCTAGAGATTTATTTGAGCGCGCTGAGATAAGGGGTAATTGAATTTTCTTTAATAAATAACAATGTTACTTGAATTAACTTATTAAGTTTCTACATTTTATTTTACTCAAAACATATTATTACTCGGCTTGATATGCATCTAACGTATTACAAACAGTTAAATTATTATCAACGAAATCTTTAAAATATGAACATATACAAAGCAAAAAATGTTCTGTTTAACAAATATAATTCATAGTTAGAAGCAGTTGGAAACTTAATGAAATATAAATTTTAATTTAGATCAATGAACATAGGATTGTACTCAATACCAGTCACTTTTATGAAAATAACTGCTGTATATTATCATATAATATTAGACAAGTGACCTATCTATTTGAATTTATTACCTATAGAATTAGTTGTGAATAATTAAAATTTTAAACTTTACGTATGGATTTATTGATTTTTATTAGAATAAATATTTGTACATAATACTGAAAATAAAAACAATGAATATCTTTTAAAGTTATAATTTAACCTAATGCATTTTATTTTTTAAAATTTCTAATTGAAAAACGTATGAAATATTGAGGTAGGTACTTTGTAGAGTTTCATTGTCATTATTTTTATAGATCCAGTCAAAACACACAGTCGCATTTTAATTTTGGTTTTCAGTTCGTTCATTTGATCATTAGAAAGTACATAAAAATTACTAACACTCACACTAAGCTTAACGAAAATATAATTTTAAAACGATTCTTCAAAATATCAACGTCGTTAATATGTTTTGTTCATTGGATGCCAAACGTCTGTCTCATAATATCTACGAATAATTTAAAATTAACTATCCACACAAACATGTGATTGTCACTAAACCCAATTAAAATTATGTCATAAATTACATTATGTCCAAAAAATTATCTTTGTCATATATGAGAATTAAAGTGATGGAATAAATGTATGTGTGTTCTTTTTTTAAAATATGAATAACGATGAAATCCGTTTTTTCTTACCTTCAATTCCCCTAATCTTTGTTTTAATCGTTTAATTATTATTTGTTGAATTCTTGTTTTAAATTTTAAATGTGTTCGGAAAAGAGGAATTTATTTTTAATTATATTTACTAGACAAGCCATACTTAATTGTTCTCATTTCCTTAATATAATTAGTGTTTATTCTAGTTCTAACTCACCAATATCAAAGGTTTAATTATTATCAGATACAAACAATTATGTCAGCGCTGAAACCAAGCACACGACTGCTTAGTATGTGGTGTAAGGACTCATCACGGCAAATGAATAGGCTTTTTAGGCACGTGTCCAACTTCGAACGGATCCGATCAGGCGGGATTGAGTCCAAACGCTAGCCTGGCATAAAATTAAAATATACACGCACAGCAAGATAATACTATGGTTTTAGTAGCAAGAATAGTGGTTGTTGTGATATTTAGAACCAAACCCTGGACTCTATCGTTACTGTAAGTTGCGCGTTCCTTTTTCAAAATTTTATATTTTTCTATAGTCTAGGTACTGATCACGAACATCCATTAATATTTTTATTCAAATTAAATTACGTTCGCCATTTTAACAATTTTATTACACTCTTTCTTTTATTACATAAATATTATTGAAATGTCCATGTTAATTAATCACATTGAAAATAATATTATAACTGTTTTCTACTTTCATAATTAATTTGTCTTTGCGTCATATAACTTCCTTGAGGCATTAATAGATATTATCACAACGCATTAAAGATGATATTAAATAAATTTTACATTTTTAAAATGCGAATTGGACGTCGGTGAATTACTGAAATGACAGCGATAAATATAATTAATGTAAATTTACAACATAATTTTGGCAATTTGGCGAGAATTGGCTAATTTAATTTATCATTATGTCAAAAGTTATAAATATTTCATCGCGGATATACACGTTTCATCGCGGCCGAGTAAATCGAGCAAGACATTCTTTTTAAAATTCATTATTAAACACAATTATAGCATATAGTAGCATTTCTTAGATTATAATATGCAACAATAGAGTACAAACTCAAGATTATTAATTATTTTAAAAGTGAACACATCACAATATAAATAGCTTTAAAAAATATCAACCGGTCAAGACTAAATCTTTGCGCTGTGAAAGTTGATAATTATTTATTACGTCTATATGGGATGTAAAGCTTTCTTTGACGACACGGGCGTTATTTTACACATCTAATCAACAGCTGTAATCTACAGATAAATTCATTTTAAATTACACTTATTTTCTAATGTGTAATGACAATGTCATGCTGTATGACAGTCTCGACTCCTAAGGCGTGTCTTGCATGGTTGTATATTAAATAATATTCTGTGTTCGTAGCGAGAATGGAACTCATCGCTTGACGTGTAACCGAACGCAGTGAAACACTTAAGTTGGATAATCTCCATTTTGCCATCAATCATTTTAAATTGAATGTCTTCCTTTAAAGAATATTACTATGTTATTATATTTTATTGTTCCATTTATCATACGGTTAAATTATTCGCTTTTTGTATAGATTTTTTCACTCGTCTGCATGCGTATCATTAATTAATTGAATATGTATACCATTCTAGTTTTTGTTTATTCCATTTGGTACATCTAACAATTTGTTTAATAATACGTAACACCGATTATACGTTTTTAAAAAAATTTTAGCTCTTTATTATATATGAAGTACCTGCACCTGTATTTTATGTGACAAAATTATGAGATCCGATATTTTTTTTTTTTCTACAATTGTTAAATTCCAAATACACGTAATATTTATGTTATTTGCGCGCCGAGATACGGTCTAAACTTTTATATTTAATTAAAAATACATAGCGGCAATAAATGGGTGATTTAAACGGAAAAATTTTTTGTCGTCAAAAATTACATAAAACCTCACAAAAATTGGGTTTTACAAATATCAAATATTTACTTACTGAATTTACACAATATTACTTATTACAACTGATCATTTGTTCTGTTTTTTTCACCTTATAATATGCAATACGTTAACATTACCATCTTGTTACCTGTTCTAAAACATTAGAATGTCAAAAAGTTTTTGATTTAAAACAAAGAAAACTTTTCCAAATATTCAGCGCTTACATTTTCCGATAAAGTAAACTTGGTCGTTTTTAACCGCGGGCGCTTCAGTGTTTACCATACAAAGTTTGCGAACTTACCGTGGTTGGCAGGGGCGACAGGTAATCCGGTCGCAAGTACTGGTTGCTGGACGTGAGCATATTGCTCCACAAAACGTTTTCTCTCTCCAGTTTAGAGAAGTAAATCACACACAATAAATCACTTCACGATCCAATCTCCGTGTCAGCACATCATTCACAAGTCACTAACGCGTGTACTAACAACACGTAAGACACGCACAGCGGTCGGCGTTCAACTGAGCCTCCGTGACGCGTCGCGCCCCCCTCTCTGACACCTTGTCACTCGTCGCCGCGCCATTTTTGCATTCTGTGTACTTTGCGGGAGCTTTGCCGTCTTATCCCCACCGCTGTTTGACACCCTGTGTTTTGTCTCGCTCGCGCGCGGGAAAAATTACTAGAGCGCTTTCCGCGGCGTTTTGATGAAAGGATTGTATAAAATATGCAGTCAGAGTCAAAGGCGATGCGACGACAGAGATGCATAGCTCGGGAAATTGAATAGCCACGGAGCGGGTAAGCGGCGGCTCGGTAATAATTTAGTTTTAACGTCATCTTTCTGCGCTTGACTGAAGGTTGCCCTCCATTCTCGACGGTAGCTTTTCTAAGCGGAGTTTCTTAGTTTTAATTGGTTGTTTGAGCGATCGAGGAAATATTTTGAATTAAGTGGTCGGTTCAAAGTTTAGACAGCTTTTGTATTCTGAAAAGTGACGTTTATTAATGTAGATTATATTGTACATGTTCAAATACGATTTATGGTTCTCTTTTGTCGATATTCCTTAGTATTATGTGATATTTAATTATTCTTTCTTCTAAAGCGCTTGGTCATTTTTACTATGATATTTTTACAAAAACTAACAACCTTTGAATTAAACAGTCTTAAGAATTCTTTTTCTCTTTTACTAACTCTAATTTAATTTTGAAATTGGATTTAATTAAAAAATATCACAAAGAGTATTTTAATCTGTGGAAATAGATATTTATTCCGCTTTCCATTAACTCTTTGATAAAAATAAAAAAAGAGAACGACAAAGTGTTAAACTATTCATAATTAAGGTGATGCGAAATGAGCATGTTATTACGATGTTATTTTGAAAATAATTTATTTTCCAATAGCTGTTTTGTTGCAATAATCATCTTAACATGTTCGAAGCGTTAAACGGAACGATTATCACGACGCGAGGTGTATGTGAAAACTCGTGGTATTCGCAGTGCGCGAAGAACGCTGCTATGGAAGGAAGAAACAAAATTGCTGTTAAGCGTTCTACACATAATCCGTCAAATCGAATTATCATGTCATAAGAAATATATAATCTGTTCATTTACACAGTAAAGACGTCAATTACTGGAGTTTATGAGGCTTAGTAAGACTTAGACTAAGCTTAGGTTAATACGTAAGTAGGTCTTAGGTTAACTGACTGTCTGTTACTTGACACTACTTGTTTGACACTTCAACACACGGAGCCATGGTGTTTCTGCTGTAGCAAGGATTTCTAACTTGTATACTACCATTAATTAACAAATGTTATACATTAATTTTAGTAAATTCCATTAGAGGATATTTATATCAGTATCACTGGGTATT